>JAHWFP010218459.1:0-16891 GCA_023313725.1 Lithobius niger
TGGATTTCTGGAATAAGGCAAACTTTTGTTTTAAAAATCGCTAATTATCGATGATTAGTTGGGTCATAAATTAAACTGAAAGCCCATTTTCGAGGTGTTCATTAATGCTGTACTGAGGCTCCCTTTTCCGGACCAGACTCGGACCATATTTACGCACTTACTTTTTCCCTTAGGATACCATTAGTCAATTTTTGTTCGTATTTGTTAAAGGTGTGTTGAAAAAATGGTGTTGGGAATGGTAAAGGATTCACTTTAGTATTCACAAAAGTATATAATGACTAACAGCAGTAAGCTACTTTTTTACAGGAAATCAAAGCTACTAAAAAGGAATCAGGGGAGCAAACAGACAGTTTCTCTCCGACAAAATGAATTTAGGAAACGTCAAAGAAAGTCTATAAAGGTGAATTCTCCTGAAATAAAAAAAAATTACTAGTGAAAATAAAAGTTGTGAGTTCGTGTTCTAAGTCTAACTGACGTGTGTGATATCAAAATTTCATTTCAGAGCACTTAGATCTAAGAACGGATCCAAGGGAGGGGCCGAGGGGGCTATGCCCCCCCCCCCCCCCCAGGCAAATAAACACGGAAAAATTGACGAAATTTTTGAAAAAATGCAGTTAAATGATGAAAATAATGCACGAAAACATAGAAAAATCATCCTGCGGCTCCCTCTAAGAAGTTGTTCTGGATCCGCCCTTGCTTAGATGTATGGAGTTTATGCTACGATTTTTTTTACATTTTTTTTATGCTATACTTATTTAGTCGATGGACTTTTCTAGTATTAAAATTCTGGTTCAGAGGTTTGGTTGCTTCCAAGGCCTGACCTACAGGACTTGCTGAGGTATGGTTGGTATGGTTTTGTAGGGTTTGGTTCAGTGCAGCCTTAGTAATCATGCACGGTGTACAAAATTTATGAATCAGTGATTTACTAACAGCGTGCAAAAAATGAAGCCAATCACCCGTTTTAACATTAGTTTTAAAAATAGATCAACAAAGGAGTTGAAAGTGAATGAAACACATTTCACGTTAATTTTTCTAGCATTTCTTTGTATTAGGGTCAAAAGTCTAGATTGTATTCTATAGTCTACATTGATTTTTTGATAAATATTCAGCTCATTCTAGTTATTATTTGATGTCAATTCTAGTAAATGCTTGTTGTGGTTGTCCGACACAAACAGCCAACGTTTATTTTGTTCATTATGGTCTTGTTCTGAATGACTCTTAAATTCCAAGCTTTAATGTTGTAGTGTAAGAAATGCACTAGAGCATGCTGGAACTTAAAAATAATAATTTAAAAGAAATTAATGTCAGCACATTTGACATTTAAGAAATGCATTGCGAATACTAGAGGAAGTGGATGCAGTGATGCAGTGGATGCAGTGATTGTCAGTCGGTAGCTATGCCTCCACGAGGCCAGCAGAGTAGGCAGGAAGCCCGGCATGAATCGTGGGTAGGTCTTCAGATGCAAGCCTAAGGTAGGGCGAGTATATGGCCATGGGTTGTTTAAGTTAAAGTTTTTTATTGTGTTATTCGACATGGGATGTAGCTGTGACTTCTCAACCGAAGCTTGAGAGAAGACAGTAACTTGAGGTTCACTTCTCTTAAAAAGCCGTAGGATCCATAGTGCTCAAGCTCCGTTCAGGAGTGGAAGTATAAACAATTAATTTACTTCTTCACAATGCATTAGTGTTATTTAAAGCAAAACCATCATGCATTCCATCATGTTCAAGGTAAATAACTTGAGTCATTCTGGATACTTCGTGACTAATGTTTATTGCCGATGTTTTCTCGAACTCTGCTTAGTAAGCCAACTATATAATTACTATGAGAAGATACTTCGGTGTTTGATGTATCCTTACTGATTTAGCGAGATGCAGTAAACCACCAGAATTATACATCACGCTTCAAGTGTTATTCTGGATAGTTATAGGTGACGTCAGTGGATTCTAGCTAGAGTCTGGTAGCAGCCTACCATATGAGTTATAACGCTGTTACCAACTGTTAGGAGCGCCCAAGGGAACTTGGTGTAGTTCCTTAAAACAGCTAGAACAGGTAAAGATTTCGTAACTAATTACTGAGTACAAGTTGCACAATCTAGGTGAATTAACTGGACTATCCGCAGTTTTGAATTAATCTTTGCCCTTTTAAACAAATCTTTGCAGGAAATAGGTTGCAATGGAATCAATCTTTCTGCAAAATAAGGCAGTAATCCTTCCAAAATGTGAGAAATCTTAAGTTGCTCATTCATTTCAGGATTTACCTGAAATTTGCAATACATCATAAAAGTAGTGAATTACTGGTTCATCGTAGTGCTGTACCAATGTTAGCTCCTAAAGAAAGCAAACCAGGTTCCAAGCACTTTAATTGACCACGATCTTTTGAATGCTTAGACGGTGGGCGACAGTCAACCCATGAGCAGGGCCATAGGAAGCAGTGTGACAGCTGTGACCATGGCCGCACCACTTTCTGCACCTTTGCACACAATACCACTTTTTAGTTAAAGGATAAACGTCAAGTGAATCTACAAACAAAATGTCTCAGGATACTCACCAAATTTTTGTCATTTGAAAACACGATGATTATTAACATTATGACAATCGTACATAGAAGGCACAATTAATGCAGACGCAGTTAACTAATTTTTAATAACACGAAATTATCTTAGAATTCTGCTAACTTTGAATCATTTGAAAGGTAAGCAATGGCAATTTACAAACCTAAATTATTATGTGTTAGATGTAATTATATTAATTTACAAAAAATAATAATTTTTAAGCTGCAATCGATACTTTAATTTGCAAAGATTAATCTGAAATAATTAAAAAAAACTGCCAAGTTATTGTAAAACCTGTCATGCTGAAGAATTACCAAGAAAAACAGAAATTTGCTTAAAGTATGTTGCAAACAGGCTCTCGGGAAGCCAAAAATAGGCTTAAAACAGTGAAACGTGCTTCAGTTCCATGGCTCCATCCTGGGCCCCGCTGGGGGAAGCTCGGAGCACTCCACAAACACCCTAGCTGTAGACCGATGGCTTCACCACTCTTCATCACGTTCCTATGGCCCTGATGAGCCATGCCAGCCAAGTGTTTTCCATGCTTGGGAAGGCAAAATGGTTCACCATATTGGATATGAAAACTGGTTTCTTAGAGATTGGATTGGAGGCCAATAACAAGCATACACCTGTTTTCATTCGCATATTGGGTTTGACAATTTATATGTATGCGTTACAGGTAGTGCAGTGTGATTCTTTGCATGCCTTGTGAATCTTAAATTAGGCGATGTGTGGTACACGCACGAGATGCTTTACGTAGATAATTGCATAATCTTACAGCTCTTTAGATTATATGAACCATATTTCAGATGTTTTCAGTAGACTAGTGAAAACATCACAGGTGATGAACTGTGAATCGGAAAATAGGACAATTTTTATAGTCGACGAAAATCTGCATTACTTTTTTTACATAGCAGTTTCCCCACTTGAGCCTAATTTTCCCTAGAAGCTTGAAAGTTGGCTTCCCTGCTGGTCTCGTAATATTTCTGCGCATGCGCGGGCTTGCGCCATCTATATAAGCAAGCTGTGTCGCCTGAACATCATCATGCCATCTATATAAGCAAGCTGCGTGACCACCCTGAGCTACGTTCCCGAAGACATTAAGATGAGACAATGTGCTGTCGATTACCCGGTTGCCTCTTGGGAATGGGACGCGTTGGTGTTCCCCGGCAACCTACCCGGTTCCTTTACGGTTCCTGTGCCCCTTACCATCTATTGATGTTAAGGGTGCGCCCAGGGTAACGGTGGCTTCTTTGGCTGCCTACTAGCCGGAGCAGGATCATTCCGTTCTGTGATTTGCACGACCCAGAACGTGTTCACGATCTCTTCGGCCCCAGCCATCTTTGTACGATCCCTGCGAACGGGGATACATTGTTACAACTTACCGGTTCCTCTTCGTCGATTCCGGTCTCCTTCCTACAGCGGTGTACGTTCCGTCGTTTCCTCTCGGTTCCCCAACGACCCTCGGCCCTGTACCTGGGGAACGGGAGGGGGGGGGCGGAAGGGAACTGTCATCTAATTCCACGATACCTGCTCGGTTCCCAATCCTCACTTCGCAAGGATCATAGCAACGATTCGCCTGGCAACCGTACACTAGGTACCTTGATACAAATCGATTTCGTTGGACAGCGACCATCTTATCATCAATCCATCGAACAATGATCCGCCGGTCATCTCTGCAATGCACGTTCCTCCTGTTGTCCCTCGATCCCCTGCTCGGCCTTGACTGTCACAGGGTTTGCGGGAGAGGGGGGGGGGACATTCGCATCGATAGGAACGACAGTATCACGTAACCCCACATTCCTCTTACCGGACCTAGGTCTGTTGCAAATGCAGACGGCGCTGTCTCCTATTAAACCTAACAACAACACGACCCTACTGCGCATGTAGCTTCCTTCGTTTATACAATTCTACATGATTGTAATTCGACCATTAACATCAAGGATCCACCATACTCGGCTCATTGGAAATACCTATTGGACGCACTCTTTTGCGGTTTTATTTAAAGATAGTCATCCGCATCACCACCATACTGCGCATTCTTCTGCGCAGCCTCCATCATACATAAACTCGAACAGAGCAAATCAGCTGCTCTTACTTAGCTAGCCATTGCCTTAGGTAGATGTTCCTCACCTTCACTCTGGCCTACGATCCTCGTTCCCCCTCTGTACTCAGTCCGGTTCCACGTTCCGCTATGGCACGGACAAGGCAACCACAAAAGGAAGGACTGATTCACCTTCTTTCCTCAAGGTCAACTAACCACCTACCTTCTTGTTGATGTTTCTGTTCCAGCATATCCTCGCGGCCCTGCTCTTGATTCCCCGTTTCTCGATTACCGCTGTATACAAACGCCCGACCCGGGACGTGTTCTCGATTCTTCCCCATCGGTAGAGATTGGACCCGACATCATCCACAACATTCCACACAATTCCACCGTCCAGAATCGTGCTCATGGAGCAAGGTCACAAGCAACAGATAGGCAGGGATCGACGCTTCATTCATCATTGATTCCTGTTGTCACGATTCCTGTTCCCATGGTGGGACCGCACCACCTCTCCACCCGCTCCCACCACTGCTTGGCAACCACGACCATTGGGCCGACATCGGGCCCCAGCATCCTGTCTGGGCCCTTTGGCACCCAAAAGTCTTCCACCATGGCTCTCCTCGCAGAGTCTGCTACTATGTCGATTCCGGTTCCCTTCCTCAAGCAGATTCACGATTACGTCTTCCCCACGGTTCCCTCTCGATCCTTGGTCCCGGAACAGAGGTGGGGGGGGGGGGGGGGGAAGGGGGACAATCGGACACTTCCCCAGCACTTCGGCTGGTTTCTCCTCGGTTCCACAACCTCGTCGTCTCAACGACCGCCTTTATGTCGTTAAGGCACTTCTGCATCTGACACCGTCTGCATCTTACATTAATATTAAAGAAAATGATCCGCCCCTTCCGCGTCCCCTGACCCACCGAGCTTCTGACTATTCAAAACCTCAAACTCCCAGCGGATCACGAGCTTACTGGCTAGGCAACCCCCCCCCCACTTTTCTCATCCCACCTTGCGATTCGCCCACAACGGTATACTTATTCCTTCAAAACAGAGTCACAAGCACGAATCTTGGTTTCTACGTTACGATCCTTTCTTCTCTACGACTCACGCTGCTTATGCTGCTCCTGAGCGAAGATCCCGGTTACCTCTATGGTTACCGTTAACCATCCGATTACTGGTTGCATCTACGGTTTTCGATTACCCTCCAGTTGCCGATTACCTCCACGGTTCCCAATTACCTTCCGATTGCTGGTTGCCTCTACGGATCCTGATTACCCTTCGATTGCCGGTTACCTCTACGGTCCCCGATTACCTTTAGATTGGCGGTTGCCTCCATGGTTCCCGATTACTCTCCGATTGCTGGTTGCCTCTACGGTTCGCGATTACCCTCCAGTTGCTGGTTGCCTCTACGGTTCCCGATGGCCCTCCGATTGCCGGTTACTTCTACGGTCCCCGGTTACCCTCCGATTGTTTAGTCCGCCTCGGCCAAGAAAGAGCACTCCCGAAGGCGGGTCTTCAATCCATCCCCCGCGATCTTCGTTCCCGGTTCCCCTGCCGCAACCGGCTTCCGAAGCTACTAAAGTTTTAGAAATCACGATGGTCCGTGAACCCTTCAATTCCCAGTTGCCACTGGTGAATCCCTTTCTCTCAGAACCCACGGTTCCCCTTCTACCGCATGACATGGTTACCCCTTCTCCGGTTCCCTGTAGCCAACCTGCGCCGAAACATGACTCCTGTGCACATGAGTCCTGTGTCATGACGGTGCAAAGGAAGCTTCTGCCAGACTCAAATTACAAGTCATGACTCGCAGAGCTGCTGCTAAGAAGGCATCTTCTTTCTAGTCAACGCATGCCATCCGGCCTGTCTTCAAAATCATTTCATAGCATTCGTAGTTTTGTAGTCCGTTTGTTAGGGATTTCCATGTAAAGGCAGCTTTTCTCTACGCACTTTTAAAGGGAGGTGCAGTCTGGTTGTGAAGAAAAACGACCAGATGCAGTTCAACAGTGAGAAGCAACGTAATCAACTCTGTTTTGGATCTACCAGACCTGGATAGGAAGTTTGTGATTTTCAAGAAAGCCTCAATTTCAGGTTTTGAGTGTGTGTGCCCCAACACCTGGAGGGATGAAGACTCATCGTAGCGGCATTTGCAGGACATAGACTGTCTGACTGTGAATGTCATCACAGTGTTTCAGAGCTTGAGAAGTGTGTTGTAATGTGCAGTTTGCGAAAATTGAGACCATACATTGAAAATGCTCCATTTACCGTGGATACAGACCATTTAGCCCTTATTTCCTCAAGTCAGTGAAACAGCCGTCTGGACGGTTAGCGTGGTGTATCTTGGAGCTCCAAGGAATGATTTTGCAATAAGTACAAAAAAGGAGAAGATAACGAAGTGGTAGATGCAATCTAGGATGTACGAGGATGAACGTCACATGCTAGCACATTGCAAAAAAAAAACAATGAAAGGTTACTGAGGTATCCACCAGGTTCACATCTTGGATCGCACATCATGAGATCTAGCAAGTGCAGGTTAATGACAAATGATTATTGTGCAAGGTTGCCAGGCTAGGAAATTTAGCTGCCAGATCAGCTCGTTGAGAAAACGAGCCTGTTCCAGGGAAATTTTGGCATGAAGTATTCTTGTGTAAAGCCTACGTTCCACGTTGCATATGTGATGCAGCTGTTGGGAACGTTTTATAAGGTGTACTTACTACCAAAAACACTGTGCGATTGCCACACCAACCAGAAGACACTTCGGAGCCACCAAATCTTTGAAGAAATGACAAGAGTTGGTTGGCTGGATTGCCAAGAGAATAGATGTCATACAGTTTGTTTGCAGGTTTGTGGTGTGCCAGACTTGCAGACCTGCTGCCTCTATGTCAGGGGGACTTCTGAAAACGATAGATCCTCCAAAGGCTTTTAGGAAGCGAGTTTCCCCTGGATCTCATTAGGGCTTTAGTACCGACCCAAACAGGGAACTAGTGGATACTCGTAGTCCTAGAAAAATTCACTTCTTGGTCAAAACTTTGTGTGCTAAGAGGGCCAAAACAAAACAAGTTTCCGTGTGTGAAAGATGTGGTATTGAAATGGGGATTTTTCAACCGTTTTTTCTTGGACAATGGATATTGTTTTGTGCCTACAATTGGCGTGGGTTGTGGTCTATATTTGGCATGAAAACCGATTATACAACAGCCTTCAACACCAAGGCTAACGCTATTGGATGCTACAACAATGCAATAAAATACATGTTACATTGTTTTACGGCTGCTCGCAATGAATGGGTTCCCCATTTGTCGGAGTCTGCTTTTACAATGTAAACTGCTGTGTCTGAAAGATCAAAGAAAATACATACAAAGCGTGCTAAATATTGAATGAACCACGACTTATCCTGGGGTTTTGAGGTGGAACTGCTAATGACTGGGCCACTCTTAGACAAAATACGGGAGTTGGACATGCGGTGAAATGGAGATCATACAGTATTTTGCTGAGATGCACAAATTGGTTAAGGTGTCGATGAGTAAATCTAGGGAAAGCAGAAGGTCTGCTACAACCTAAGGCATTAACCATTTACCCTGAAAGGTGGTGATTACGTGTTCTGCCATACACACGCTCCATAATGAGTACAACACATAGCTGCTTCTTTTGCGCGAGAAGGGGATCCCTACCGTCTGCCTTGAATAAATGACTGGTTGTGAAAGGTGATTCCGAACATGCCAACAAAGAAAACTAAGGCCCAAAGATATGCCGGGTAAGTAGCAACAAATATTCTGGATTTGCTGGTCCCAACCTCGGATACATAAACACCAACTTTGTCTCCCCACAGATAGACTTGTCGTGGAGGGAAGAAGAGGCAGCACTCGGATGGGCCCTGTCAAAACCATGCTATGGATCCACTGAAACACTCCAAACCTTTGGCAACCAATGTGAGCACCGGCTGTAATTTGGACTATAAAAGGTGTTTTTGCAGAGTACCAGATTTGGACCAAGGTGGATGGGAAGAAAGTTGTTTTTTCACCAAAAATCTAAAAAGAGTACATACATTGGGCTATTGGGAGAAAGATGCTGCCAAACTCTTACTCCAAATGCTCTTTCCTGGATGCCCCCACACTTTGATCATCGAGCTGCCACCCAGAACGACATACCAATGGAGAATCCATGGGGAGCTCTGCCACCACCCACCACACTACTCATCAAGGGTCCAATTGATGGTACTGGATTATCAAAGGTCCAGTCGATGGTACTGGACTATCAAAGGAGGAGTACTTGGCTACTTTAGCGCCACACAAATCACCAGGTTTGGAGGTAGTCCAAGACCTCCTAAACTTCGATGAAATCTGTCAACAGCAGTGTTTTTCACCCCTACTCGCTCCGGAACAACTGCAGCATGATACTGACGCCCACGACATCATGGATAATGATGTGTTAGTCAATCAATCAATCAATCAATCCTGTGTAACCTACGCTGAATGTAATTGTTCAACATGCTAATCCAACGTATGATTATTAGGTGTTTGGGAGGATACATCATTCTCTGCATTGAATGATCAGTGGAATGAGAGACACTCTCACATGCTACTAACATCCTCATGAAAAAGACAGCAGCACGAAGCAAAATAAATGGCGGAAATTAAGCGATGCTTGTCTGGCACTACTTGCTGGGATTTGTAATGACTACCTACAAGTTTGGATATTATCGGCTATGATCAGTCAGTCTACTCAAACAGTCTCAGGTAACTCAAAACGAAAACATAAGAAACGAATGGTGCACTGAATTTATAGCCTACGCGAATATTTTGTCTTAGAGAGTCTCGAGCTCTTCAGACCATGGTGTGGTAGAATATAAGCCCATGTTAATACCTGACATGGTTACCTTTATTTTATACAGGCTTGGCTGTAGAAATTTAAAGCGTCACCCCACTGAGTTTACGATTTTGCCACCTGTTGTACTTAGAACGCACTAAAATAAAGGACTGCTATAGCATGCCGACTGAACCATGAAAGGTTGTCGTAACACATGATACTTGGATTTTAAACTTGAAACATTGCTTCGCCACTAAATTATTAAAGTTTAACAACAATGACTTGATGTTATCTCTTTGGTATCTCTTGATACGGTACCTAATCGACGTCAAAACAAAAAACTCTGGACATTTATTTGCACGAATTTCAAACTCAAACAGATGAAGAGCTTAGGTAAGTGTGCATACTACACTATGGCTTTTTTCTTATTAAAAATATGTTAAATTGTCCTTTCACGCAGATATAAATCATCCAAAGACTTCAAGGATACGCACCGTTACCGTAAAATAATGTTCGTTTAGTGCTGCGACACCAGGAACTCTAGAAATGAGAAGAATACTGAATTTTTGTGGGTGCTGTTAACACTAATCAACACTAAGAGTAGGTATGCTTTCAGCGCATCCTATGGCAATTTTTTGGCAGTTTTGGATGGCATGGTTTACACAAAATAAATACAAACGCAATTATTAAACACCATAAGGAAACAAAAACCTTTTCTTTACACTCACTGTAATATATTCGAAAGATAAGAATGCAACTAACTGCACCTACGACGCCATGTTTCCTTCTATCATTCTCCTCCAGTTTGTACGAAAGTGATTTCTGTATTTTTGCGGGGCAGGACGATTTGTTCCGACCGATTTGGTCCCGGACAATTTGGTCCCAACCCGATTTGGTCCAAGGACAATTTGGTCCCGGGAATTCATGTTTAAAAAAAAAATGTTCTGCGATTGGCTTGTCTTTTTTGGGATTGGGGGCGGACTAGCTCCACAACAAATGCCCAATGTTGTTTTTTAAAATATTTTTTATTTTCCTTTTAAGTGGTTGTGCTAAAGGGGTCTTTCTTTTGGTTGTGCTAATGGGGAGGGGGAGTTGTTGCACAGTGGGGCAACTTGCATCACAAACAAGGGCTTAAAAAGAATTTTTTGACAGGCAAATCGTATATTAGTTTTTATACAATCAGTTTTTATACAACATATTAAAGACGTGTCATGTCGTATTTGGCAAAATAAATCTTGCTGACGATGTGTCTATGCTGTATATTTATAAAAATAACACAGCTGTAAAAAAATATTAAAAAAAAACATGTTGTGGCTACTTTATGGCGTAAGTTGTTCCTACCTCCTCCCCACCTCCTCTTACACAAAAGCTTTAAAAAATGTATACACAATGTACACACAACAAATTTTTATCTATCGTCCTAAATTCATAAAGTAATTTAAAATTACTTACCTGGGACCAAATTGTCTGTGGACCAAATCGGACGGGGACCAAATTGTCCGGGACCAAAATCGGCGGGACCAAATTGTTGGGGACCAAATTGGCGGGACCAAATTGTTTGGGACCAAATCGGCGGAACCAAATTGTCGCGTACCCGTATTTTTGTACCGTAAAATGTCAAGAAGTTACGATATCAACAGGCAACTATATCTTTCACGTTCAGTGAATGTCAATCACTGTAGTCGTGTTGTGACAATTGTAGCATAATGTTGATTGAGAAATATGTAAGAAGTCGGAACACGTAATTTAATTGCATACTCCCACACTGAATTCAAATCAGCTAAGTCAATTTTTCCGTGGTAATTCCATGGAACTACATTTATTCGCTCTTAAGCTAAATTCCATTGATGCCTAGTCTTTGGAACTGCATTCACCCACTCTCAGGCCGAATTTCAATGTCGTACTTAGAGATTGGTACTACATTTGTCCGCTCTCAGGCCGAGTTCCAATCATGTGCTTAGTGTGGGAACTGCATTCGGCCGCTCCTACATTGAATTCAAATCGCATGATGCTCAGTTGTTGGAACTACATTCGTTTGCTCCCATGCTGAATTCAGATCACGTTCTTAGTCATTAAAACTACACTCGCCTGCTGTCAAGTTGAATTCCAGTTGCGTGCTTAGTCACTGGAACTACATTCACCCACTCCCAAATTGAATTTGAACCGTGTGCTTAGTCATTAGAACCAAATTAACCCGCTCCCACAATGAATTCACATCATGTACATTTAGTTGTTGAAAAGATATTCACCTGCTTCCAAGTTGAATGCCAATATTGTGCTTCGTTCTGGAATTATATTCGCCTGCACCCACAGTGCACTCAAATCATGTTCTTAGTGCTGGAGCTACAATTCTCGTTCTCCCAAGCTGAATTCACATAGTGTTTTATCCTTTACACCCCATTAGGGTGTTCTCATGCTAGTTCACAAAAACGGTAATCCAATGAGTATCTGAATGGTCCCTACCGCTGAACCCTGTAGGCAAGAAGGTGATGCAATTAAAAAAATAATAGACGTCCGAGATCAGCCTACTGCCACCATGTTGCAACGCAAAATGTAATCTGTGTCTCTCAGCCTAGTAAGTATCATCGAAATGCTACCTCTTCCCTAAAAATGCAACTTATAAATGCCTTAAACTCATCCTTTATTGTATCTCTAGCCTATTTATAATTTTTTTTTTACATGACCGACCGTTCTCGTCTTCTTTTAAAAACAATTTACACTCGTTTATGACAATAATAAATATTTTCAACTCTATTAAATAATACAAAACATGACCAATTAAAATCAGCTGCATACACAGCATTTAATGCAATAAAAAGAAAGAAACCAATATTTACCAATTTTAGTACCATGCCATTGTGGGAAAAGGCGTTAACTTAATTACAGTTAAAAAAAACTAGTGCATTTTTCTGAAGTTATATTTGTGCTGTTTTTGGGCAAACTATCTGGACCCGTGCATGTTGCACGGTGAATTGAAAAATTTCCTGGTCTTAGCCTCTCTCGGTGTTTGGTCTCCTTAGGGGCTAAATTGCTTTTGCAATATTTAGCTCTTTGACTAATCCTTTAATTCTACTCTCCCACAATGCGACCTAATGTGACCATACACCGACCTCCGTGCACTGACATATGAATATTTCATCTGATGGAAGAGTGTTTGTTATTTGTTAGGGAAAAAGGCCACTAAAAGTTAATAAAGTGGTTCTCGGGAGCGCACGCATGAGATTTTTCTTAGCGCATGAAACGTTTTTTATGACATTGGCTAAAAAAAAAAATTCCAAATCACGTATCAGCACTTTCACCAAATATTTTCTGGAACCAATGACTAACTACATCAGCTCTTTGCTCCATTCACATGATCGCCTCGAAACAAATCTTAGGGTCGTTCAAAAATTTGCATCTAAAGAATGATTTTTATCAAATGAATAAAATTTGTACACTGAACCTGGCATTAAAACATAGATATTGTACTCCACAACAAAATATAAGCTACTGAGTTGGTTTTGTTTGGTAAAAAAAAAAGTTATCGCCCGCATTTGAAAAATCACGAATAAAACATTAAAAAAAAACCACCGCCCACTCCCGTCAGTTTTTTTAGTACCACTCCCGAGAACAATTTAATTATTTTCAGCACCCAAATAAAAAAATATATGCATGCAGGATAAATAAGTAACATGCTTTACTAACAACGGCGTCTAATACATAATGAGTTTATTTACAGTGTACTCCGACCGTCAATGGGTCACACACTCTTTGACATTCAACAGTGGTCCGCTTTTAAGTGGTTTTTAGGCGACTTTTTCTAAACAACTTCCAAGGACTAAAGAATTCGTCCAATGCATGAGCATAATTTTCTACATTAATAAAGAAAAATTACTAAAAAAAAACTTTAAAAAGAAGAGGAAAAAAAGGAAAGGAGGGTGAAGGGAAAACTGAGGTCAGAGGAGGGTTGAGGGGGGGGGGATTGAGGCTTAATGGCGCGTCGACAACTTGGTCATTAGCGCCAACCTCAGTCACAGTGCAGTGGTCCGGGTTGCCACTGCACCACACATTACAGAGATGTTATTCAAACCCCTAATCTAAATCTTGTCATACATCTGTACCTCCTGCAAAAATTGAAAAACACCGGACAGGAGGACAGACTTATCGCCCAACTGACGCGCAATGTCATGCGGAAGATGGAACCGAAGACGAACACCATCAAGATGGTGACAATCAACAAGTAAGTGCCGGACCGTAAGTGGCCGTCGACACCAAGAACATTCAGGAGGGTCAACCCCCGCAAAAGGAAACAGTGAGTAAGTCGGGTGTGACCAATTCGCAAACGGGCCAACACAACCTCCTCACGGCGACTGCGGCGACACGCCGAATGCCACTCCTCGACAGTGCCTTTAATGGCCCGTAACTTATTACCGTCCTGTCTGTCCCACAAGGTTTGCCAAAAAGCGTGTAACCTCAGACGCAGAGTTGGAAAGGCATCTGAGGGAACAAGGCTGAGATCCCTACCGAGAGGGCCAGAAAGGGCCCCTTTCGCAGCAGAATCAGCTTGTTCATTCCCTGCTATCCCAACATGGCCCGGGATCCAGCAGAAAAGCACGGTTTTCCGCTGGCCAGGCAAGCGGGAAAGCAAAGTTTGGTCACGTTGTGTCAAGGGGTTCCGAGGATTGTAATTCGCCAAGGACTCCAGGGCACTCATGGAATCACTAAAGACAATGAAATGCGTGCCCTGAAGGTCAAGGATCCATTCCACCGCCAAACCAAGAGCCAAAAGCTCTGCAGAGAACACAGAATAGCCTGATGGAAGGCGATGGGCAACCGTTACACCCTTACACACACAAGCACACGCCACGCCAACGTCGGACTTCGACCCATCAGTAAACAGGCGCAGATAACCGGCGTACTGAGAACTCAGCCGCCGGAACTCCTGTAAGTACCTTGCTGGTAGAGTGGAACCCTTCGGGAGGGACGCCAGAGCAAAAATGAAACTGCCACCTGGGACAAGCCAAGGGGCAACTGGCATTCTCCCAAGCCTCAAGACGCAGGGCATTTCAAAGGCTATCTCCTGACAGGACTGCTGGAGCCTATCGCGGAAATCACCCTTACCCACCCTGCGTCTACCGACTCGCAAGTCTGGCCCAAACACCATGGACCAAGCAGGACTGGATTGCACAGCACGCAAACGCACAGCATACTGAATGGCAAGCTGTCGCCGACGAATGGCCAAAGGTGGCTCCGAGGCCTCAGCATAGAGGCTGACCACTGGAGAAGTTCGAAAAGCCCCAGTCGCCACACGCAGGCCACTGTGATGCACAGTGTCCAACATCCGGAGAGTGGAGTCACTAGCCGTATCATAGACCATACACGCATAATCAAGTTTGCTGCGGACAAGGGCTCGGTAGAGGCACAACATGGCAGCGCGATCGGCACCCCATGAAGTGCCCGACAGGACCCGCAAGATGTTAAGCGCCCGCAAAGCCTTGTCTTTAAGCTGACGTAAGTGTGGAAGCAAAGACAACCTGGAATCGAACACCAGACCCAGGAAACGTGCCTGTGGGACAACAGGAATTTGTGCCTGTCCGAAGTACAGGCAAGGATCCGGGTGCAGTGTTCGTTGGCGGCAAAAGTGGATGCACACAGTCTTGTCCGGAGAAAACCGGAAACCATTACTTACCGCCCAGGTCTGGACTTTGTTAATTGCCAGCTGTAGCTGCCGCTCGCAGGTCTGCATGCGAGCTGCCCGAAAGCGCAGGCCGAAGTCATCGACAAACAATGACTGGGGAACAGCAGCTTGCTGAGCAATGGGGGGGTTGAGATGGTGAAAACGTGTCAAAAACAAAAATGGAAGGAGAGCAATGGAAAACTGATGTGTGAGGAGGGTTGGATGGGGGAAAATGGTCAACAAAAGGAAAGGAGGACGAAGAGAAAAATAAGGTGGGAGAAGGGTTGGGAGGATAAAAACGAGACAAACACAAAAAAGAAAGGAGGGTGAAGGGAAAATTGAGGTGGAAGGAGGGTTGGGAGAGTAAAAACGAGGCAAACACAAAAAGGAAAGGAGGGCGAAGAGAAAACTGATATGTGATGAGGGCTGGAAGGGGAAATAGTAGGCAAAAAAGTGGAAAGGAGGGCGAAAGGAAAACTGAGGTTGAGGACGGGGAAAGGAGAAGAAAGGGCAGAAAACGTTAAGAGGACAAAAATTAATCCTCCTTATAATGACCGTAAAAAAACTTTTGACTTTAATTTTATGATACTTAAGATGATAAATCGTTTGTCTGTATATCTAAGAAACTTTGCTGCTACTAGTTCGAATTTTGTGCCACAAATTCACCAAGTTAAGCGCATGCTGACGAGCAGCATCTTCTGTTCTTCTTCAAGACTGACGAAACAAGAAAGTGATTCCGTAAAAGGCCAACAATTAACGAAGGAGACGTCATTTTAGTAATACGGGCATCACTCGATGCAAGCAAACAGATTGCTGTAAGTGAGATACACTGTAAAGATCTTTGGTTTGTTTATCGGTGACTATTAAGCTTCGATCTGTATTGCTGAAGTAAATAGGTCCGATGTGATCTTTTTGGTGTAAGTTGAGCATGGTAATCTGCACTATATATACCACACAGGTCTCCAAAAAGCATAAAGTACCTCTCTCACACAGCCCTCATCTAACTCTTGGATCCCATTTTTAATTGAAATAAAATTCCTGCGTGTGCCACTTTAGCTCAATATTGGTGCAGTCAATGCCGTTAACAGTTTTTATACCATGGCTGTAACGGCACACTAACTCAACGCCATGATAAATTTCCGTAGGTTAAATCCCGTTAAGAGGGAGTGCAACTCCTTTGGTTATTTCAATTCTGACTACTAGATGGCGTTAGCATCTACAACATTATGCTACGATCTTATTTCCACTTTTTCTCAGTACTAAAATATATTTTTCACTTTGGAGCAATATTTTAAGGCTGGCTGATTGAAAGATAAATAAAATCTGTAAACGTGATTGCCGAATTAAATCCTTTTCCTCGTTAAAAAGTGTTACTGATTTAAAATTAAACAACAAAATACCATAATATGCAGGTGTTGTTTGAAAAAATCATACCTACTCTAATCGGATTCGAACGCAGAACGGGTGTTAAATGTGACGAGGCATGTTGACAAAGAAGGGCTGGATAGCAGTTCCAACGCTCGTCAGATCCGTGCGTTCGGAAATCTGAGCAAAATGACGTTTCACACGCGGTCGACGTAAAACTGTCCTTAGTATTGTAGTTACACGTCGTTGTGCTTCCAAATATTGACTTAGATTGCGCTCCATTGCTCCAATACTGCACCCAAACTAATATACATCAACAAATTATAAATCGACAAAAATATATGTCTAGCATTTGTAACACAGGTAGTCTAGCGTAATCGGATTAGAACGAAAAAGTGAGTATGAGGCAGGATTTTCTACAAATCACAAAATGGGAGAGTAGTAGTCCCATACATCAATTACACAATTCCCGCGTCTCTTT
>JAHWFP010218460.1:0-22267 GCA_023313725.1 Lithobius niger
TTTTAACTTTGAATTATGTTAGATATTGGAAGGAGGACGATCTAATAAACTAAATTTTAGAATAAATGGGAAAAAGGTAAAGCGTTTTCACTAGACTGAATCCATATTACGCACATCAATGATCGATCGCATAGGCGTAATATTGCCGACCTTTCCACGATTACAAATGCTCCCGTGAAGTGTGTGATGGTTAGAAATTAATTTTAATTTTGGTTAGATATTGGAAGGAGGACGATCTAATGCACTAAATTTGTGAATAAATGAGAATAAAACCAGTGCGTTAATGCTGAATTGAACCCAGATCACGCACGTGAATAATCAACTTTTCCACGATGGATTTTGGCCTAAACTACCACCCAAAACCATACGTTCAGGTCAGAAATCTTGTAGTAGCTTTGTTAACGCCCCCCCCCCCCCCTCCACTTTTTTATGGAATTAATTTTAGCCGCCCATGGGCGTTTAATAGGCGATTTACTGTAGTTGTTTAAAAAAATGAAGATGTGTCGGCTTCGATAACCGAATCGTGATT
Organism: Lithobius niger; assembly: GCA_023313725.1. Classification (NCBI taxonomy): domain Eukaryota; kingdom Metazoa; phylum Arthropoda; class Chilopoda; order Lithobiomorpha; family Lithobiidae; genus Lithobius; species Lithobius niger. The sequence goes on from JAHWFP010218460.1 coordinate 530, forward strand.
TTTGGTTTTCATAAAAACCGCTGTATGAGTGACTGAGCGGATCTAGCTTGTACAACCTTCATCGCCTTAGCTTTGCAGCATCAGGATACTGCATGCACCTCACTTAGCCTTCAGTTAGGACTAGTTAATATGTCTCTGGTTGTCTAAGAAGTAACAAGATGGCTGTACGTGGTTCGCTGAGCTGGGATTCCAGTCGGCGATGTTTACTATATAAATAAAAGCAAATGAAATAACGAAGTTGAAATAATAAAAAAAAAAAAGCGTACAAATCAGATTTAAACATGGTTATTAGTTTGAAAAATGTCACAAGACGCTCACAAAAATGCACACTTTCACAACGAAGATAGTCTACTAACTGCAAATTTTCAACTACTTACTGTAGTCGTCATCAGGGACCTTAAAGGTAAGTTTGAACTCTGTTTGCATTTCGTTTTTCAGTCCAACACGGTTCGAATTTGAAACTGCCGCTCTGTGTTGGACTGAAAAACGAAATGTAAACAGAGTTCAAACTTACCTTTAAGTTGCCTGATAACGACTACGGTTAGTAGTTGAAAATTTGCAGTTGGTAGACTATCTTCGTTGTGAAAGTGTGCATTTTTGTGAGTGTCTTGTGATATTTTTCAATCGTTGTAGTGTTTCACAGTAAGATGAATAACGGTGTTTTTACTGGTTATTAGTTAGGCATATCTGTTCATGAGTTGGCTACCTACTCCTGGCGTATAAATAAACCAACTGAAAATATATTTTAAAAGGCACATATGTAAACGTATTAAACAGTATTAAATGTAGTAGTTATCAGTTAGTTGTATTTGTTCTCGAATTCATATGGCACAATCGGGGAATGTGGGAGGGGGCTTCGGAAGCTGTTTTCGTTTTGTGCTGGCCAGTGAAGTTTTTCGCTCTTGCATTAACAAGCTAGTTATCAGTTAATCGGCAAAGCGTGGTTCGGCACCAGCACAGCCGAAAATATTTACGGGATAGCCACTGAACTCGAAGCCACATTTTTTTGTGTGTGGTTGTGCTGTATGTACTCTCATACTTTATGTTCATTGTTACATGCCAATGACATTGTTCATGGTTGTTGTAGCAGACAGCTAACCCTACCCTTACATTGATTACGTCTTCCTACCCTCTGAACCAACTGGCATGTCACTCGGTTAAACCTGGCCTACCAGATTATATTTTAGTGAAATTTGCCAGTCGCACCCCCTCCCAACCCTTCCAGTAATAGTAAATAGTGTCCCGTTTGCAAGAAAAGCAGGTAAACTGCCTTAGAAAGACACTAGTTTCTAGCCATGATCCTACATGTCACAAAGTTTTAGTACGCTTTTGACAACTTGGAAGAAGTTTTAGGTTCTGCTTCTGAACTGCGAATTTCAGGATTCACTAGTATTGTTTATAAACAAAAGTTTTCCGCAAGGGCACTACATAAACAAAGAGTTTTGAAAAATGCTCTGCAGGAGCATTGGCTCCCTGTTATCACTGTTTTCACTTATTGGGGATGTGCGAGTAGAAAAATTGTAATTCAAGTCGAGCCGAGCCGAGTTTTCAGCAGAAGAATCGAGTATCGAGCCGAGTTCGAGTATTTGATAGAAATATTTTGTTTGCAAGTTTCTCTTTAATTTGTTAAGATAATAAGAACAAAGATGGTGCTTAGCTGACTGTGTTGGTAATGGTTTTCCAGTTTTCAGGACATAACTTAAAAATGGTTCCAGTTATTGACTTTTAATCTACACCACTGGAAAGCTCTCGTCGAGACGATCGATTTGGTATATTGGAATGTCAAAATTGGTCAAAAATTGGTGAAGTTATCGCATTTTCGCCGAATTCGAGTATGGACGCGAGCAGCGAGCCGAGTTCGAGTACAGGTTTCATACGCGGCTCGAATTTTTCGAGTATCGCATATCCCTAATCATTATATGTGAAACCAAAAGTGAGCTCTGGTGTGGTAATATTAAGGAATCCCTTGTGTGGAAATTCTTGAATATTCATTGGCTCCATGTTGTAGTTTTGGAGGTGTTAAATTGCCAGGCATTCCTGGGCCCAGCGGTGTGGATCATGTTTAGTGTTGAATTTAAGTAGCATTTTCGTTTTTTTCCCATGATAATTCGTGCTGGACGCAGTGATGATGAGCCACTATTCCATTTTGTTTCACTTTTTTTTTTCTATGTTTCTCATGTGTTCGTAGACCAGTTTGTACTCATCTTTTGTTCCCTACGTAAATGATGTCGCATTCTGTGCAGCGTATAGCGTAGACAGCTGCTTTGGTTTTAGGGAGGCGCAGTGCTGCCTTTGGAGGTTTACATCCGGGGCGGGAGGGGGAGCCTGTGGGTTTAAAAAGTGGGTCGGAGTTTAGCAGTTCTTGTTGCGTTTTCCGTTTGGACAGGGTTTTGTATTTGTGAGTAGGGGCCAGGAGGCCTGTAGGGTCTGGTCTTGGGGTTTTTAATTTGTCTGGTGGTTTGCGATTTTCTTTGGTCTGGGACGGGTGGGACTCGTTTTCTTTTTATGAGAAGGGTTTTCAGAATCTCTTGGTTTCGAACAAAGTACCTGATTCCCATCTTCATGAGTGTTCTCTGTACTTTTTTGGTTTTCCCCGTACTGTGTGTTTCTACGTCCATTTGCTCATGTTGGTACTGCTTCTGCTTATCTTATAGCGTTTCATGGTACCTCCTTTTTCATGCTTGAGTGATTACACCGTTGATGATCTGGGCCGAGTAGCCCAGTCGTGGGAAATTGGTTTTGACAACGTTGAAATGTTGTTCAGCGGTTTCTCTTTTCTTCATGGAAAACGGTTTTTTAAAACACCGATTGCCGGTATTTTCCATTTCTTCCGTTTGATCTGATCTTAACTCATTTTGTTTCTTTGGTAGCGATGGGTTTCTGCTGCGCTTACGGACAACCGGTCAGTTTTGGTAGGGCTCCCATTCCAGGGTTCATCCTTTCCATTAGTAAGGCTATCTTACATTAAGTAAGGCGAGTTCACTTTCGACTCGACAGTAAATTGGATGTTGGGATTCCAGAAGTTGAGTGTTTTAAGCACGTTGTCAACTGCGTGAGCTTTGTTCATGGTAAGCGTATTATCCACGTAGCGTCTCCCCACTTTAAGCTCAGGGTAGGTGTTAAGCAGATAACAACACCCACCCTGAGCTTGAAGTTTGGACACTAGATGGAGACATGTTTACCGTGAATCGAGCTTGCACGGTTAACGACGTGCTTGACTTAAAACATTCAGCGCCTTGAATCCCAACATCCTGTTTTCTGTCGAGTCAGAGGTGACTCGAAGATAACCTTCCTTGACGTAATAATCACTCGGAAAGGAAGATGCTGGAATGGGACCCTTACCAAAAGCCCACGCAAACCGACAGGGAAATTCCTTTTAACTCTAGCCATACCAGCATAGCTGAAAGCCATCGTCACGAACGAGATAAAACTAGTTTAGAACAGATCGAAGAGAAGAGAAACTGCTGAACAACAATACCACCTTGTCAAAACCAAGTTCCTTCAACTGGGCTGAGCTACCCGGCCGTTCTCATCAGCCATGCAATCATTCAGGCAAGAAAGTGGGGTATTATGAAAAACCCAAGATCAGTTAAAGCAGTACCAACATGAGCAAATCGAGGTAGGTTTTACTGTGCGGGTAAAACTGAAATACTCCAGAGAACACTCAGAAAAATGGGAATCCGGTGCTATGTTTGAAACCAACCGAATCTGAAAACCCTTGTCATGAAAAGAAATAAAGCCCCACCCACCCACCGATAAAAGAAAATTGTAAATGTGCAGACAAATTAAAAACCCCTAACCAAACCCGAGAGGCCCACCCACAAATACCAAACCCAATCGAAGCGAAAGCCGCAGCAAGAACTGTTTAAAGTCCGTCCCACTTCAAACCCAAATCGCCCCCTCCCCCCCTGCAAGTGAACCTCCAAAATGTAGGGGACACCAAAAACGAATTTACAAACTAATGCATGTCACGTGATGTCAAAAAGAAAATGGAATAGCGGCCCATCATCACAGCGTCCACGATGAAAGACCATAGGAAGAAAAAGTGTTACCTAAATCCTACCCTCAACATGATCCACACCTCCGGGCCCCGGAATGCCTGGCAATTCAACACCTCCAAAACAACAACATGGAGTCTTATGAATATTCAAGGGATATGCACACAAGGGAATCCCCAATATTACCACACCAGAGCTCACCTCTGGTTTCACCTGTAAGTGGAAAGCCTTCCTTCTCCCACCAAAGGGAATTGATGAGAGGGAGCCGCCATCAACGTAATTGACAGTCAACTGAGCTCCTGCAGTGTGTTTTTCAAAACCCTGATAAGTATGCAGTGCCCTTGCACCGAGTGCCTGAAGAAGGTAGAAGACTTGTTTATTTAAAAAAAAAAAAGTGAGTCCGGCTGAAACTTCCAAGTTGGCAAAAGCCTACTGAAATGTTGTGATCTGTACATACAGCCAAATAAGATGAGCCTGTCGGCATTCAAGATCCTTCGTGTACTATCTAGATACACCGACTTTGTATGTTCTGGCCGAATCTTGCCAGGTAACACACTTACATGTGTATTAATTGTTAACGTCGTGACAACTGCGAAATTTTGTTTGTTTTATTTTTGTTCTTTGCTAATTTAAGTGTATGGATTCACTGACTGTTGGTGCACTGAGGTTCCTTACTGTCAAGTGTATTAAGGTATTGCCTACTGGGAAAACCAATGAATCGGTTGGTTTACTTTAGTAATCCAAAGTCCAAATTTCACATTAAAAACTACTGCAAACTTTGGGTAATTGATACTAATTGTCTTCCTCGGGCCATCCAAAGACGCGTACTCACTAAACACCAGTTTGTTCGTATTCCAACGAATTCCTAGATTCAAATTTACTTCGTTTCCTTCGCAGTGGCCCTTAAGTCGGCTCGTTAGGCCTTGTATGGCGCTGCTCACATCCAGTGCTGGTGTCTACAATGCTTTCTCCTTCAGAAGGGGGAAAAGAGAAACTTCCTTCAGCTGCTTATTGTTTGTCTTGTAAAACAGGTGTCACCGTACTCACTATCTGCTTGTACACCGACTTGTGCAGATTTGGTAGTTGGACAGATTTCTCCCTGCAATACTGGATAGCCGTAGATTCTAACGCACGGAGGTCTCTTCTTGGAGTCATTCTTGAGCACGACTTCCGTTTTTCCCCAACTGATCTGATGTTTTGATCAAATACAATCTATGGCTATCGCTTTCTTTCTGTCTTCCTCCAGAGATGCTTGGTGGTTCTCGGGACTTTCACTCTAACTCGACGCTTTGTCTCCACCCGTAGGCATATAGCCCCATGGACACCTTGCACAGGGTGCCCAAAAGACTGCTCCGGCAGTGTTGGATTGTTTTGCAGCATCAAAGTTCGCCTCATCAGTTTGCCTCAGCAGTTCCCTTACATTCTTCGAGCTTCTAAAAGAGCAATTTTAATGCTGACTTTAGCAAGGGCCCTTTGTACTCTTTCCCCACCTCCTGGCAGATAACGCTGCCACTGGGCCTTCAACTATGGTTTACTGTGTATTCTCTCTCTCTCTCTCAACGGGTCTTTCCATGCTTTCTCTTTCGTAATGGCCTCGTTTAACGCCTTACAGGGTATCCGAAGTTCAAATGCTTACCTTCCCTTTCTCAAACCAAAATTCCCCATATCCCACTCTCACGACCCTTCTCCTAATCCTCTTCATCTCTCGACGCATAATGGCTCGGAGCTGGGCTTTCGGATGTCCTGAACTAAACTCAGTTCCCCTTTCAGTTTGCGTTGGCTTCTCCTACGGTTCCCAGTTCATTCTTCCTTCTTTTCCTCTGCTCTCCATCATGTCAGGAAGGGCAACTTTCCTTCTTTGTGATTTTCCGCTGTGAGGGTCAGGTTCCCCGTCCACGATTTTAAATCTTCCTCAACCGCCGTCAACACTTTTCCTTTTCCTACCGTGAAGGTTTTGTAAACAAACTTTTAAGTCAGTATTAACTGCTATTTAGGCGCTCGAAGAATGTGAGGAAACTACTGAGAAGGAAGATTTTAAGAAATCGAAAGAGCAGAAGAGGATGAAGTAAATGAGTAGAAGGAACAATGCTTGAGCATCAAACAATCTCGAAAGAGCCTTTACAACCACAATGCAGGTACCTTACGACGGGTTTGTCTTGCATGGCGATGTCAGAGGGTAATGGAGAGGAAATATGCCGACGACAGGATGGGAGTGTTCAACTTTGGTGATGCAACACTGCCGGGGGCCGTCTATTAGGTCCCCTGTGTAGGGTGTCCAAGAAGCTTTGTAGGCGAGACAAAGCATCGAGTTAGTGCGAGAGTTCATGAATCACCAAGCAACTCTGGAGGAAGACAGAAAGACCGCGACAGCCACGCATTCTATTCGATCAAAACAGATCGGAAGGAAACCATCTCGAAATAGCCTTTACAACCGCAACGCAGGTACCAGACTACAGCTTTGTCTCGTTTGGTGATGCCAGAGGAGAATGAAGAGGAAGTTGGCTGACGACAGTATGAGAGTGTTAAGGAAACCCAGAGTAAATATGGAGAAGATAGGGCCAACTTTGGTGATACAAAACTACCCAACACTACCGGGGCCGTCTATTGGGTACCTGTGCAGGGTGTTCAGGGGGCAATATAGGCGAGACAAAGTATCGAGTTAGTGTGAGAGTTCATGAGCACCATCAGGCAATTCTGAAGGAAAACAAAGAATGCAATAGCCATGCATTGTTTTCGATCAAAACATCGGGTCACTTGGCGGGAAAAACGGCGGTCATGCTCAAGTCTAACTCCAAGAAGGGCGCACACCTCTGCTTTAGAATGTATGGCTGACCATCATTGCAAGGAAAAGTCCATCTAACTACCAAATTTGCACAAACTTGATTACAGGCAGATAAGGAGTACGGTGCCACTTGTTTTGTGAGAGAAGCTAAAAGCAAGCTGGAGAGGGTTTCTCTCTCTTCCACATCCTGAAGCAGAAAGCGTTGTAGATGAATCAGCACTAAATTAGGTGGGCGGCACCCACTGCCCACTGTAGAGGAGAGGAAGTAAATTTGAATCTGGGAGTTCTTTGGAACGGGAACAAACTGGTGTTTAGCGAGTGCGAGTCTCTGTACTGCCTGAGAATGAAATTAGTATCAATTGCCGAAAATTTGTTTGGAGTTTTTAGTGAGAAATTTGGACTTTTGGTGCTGCGTTTAAAACTGAGTATTGTTAAGATATTTCCGTAGCTAATTTAGGTAATGGCTAATTTGCTCAAGATGGCGTAACGTGTCAGTGTAGTGCTGAAGCGTTTTAAGAATGTCCATGTGTCCATCAAAACAACTTTCCAGTAGCTTTACCTCAAACCACGACGTCATGCCGACGTAACAAGTTTGAAGTGCTAGACCTGGTGTTGCACGGTAAAGCTGTACTGACGGTATTGATGGTAAAAAAAAATTATGCTATCAGTATCGTTCCTTTTTCAGCACCACGGTATTAACATGATTATGGTGCTGACAACCATTCACGAACTAGCTTTGCCCTCTTTTTGTTTTTGGTTGGCAGCAATTCTTTTAACTAAATTCGCACAAATAAACGTCGATATGCAGGTGTGAAAAGCGACTGAAATCCGATCCCATTGCTAGACAGAAAGGGAGGGGGGGAGGAGGAGGGGGAAGAGGAGTAACTCTTCCGTAAACAAGCGTGTCCGAGCCTGTTTAGAAAGCGAAGTCTCGCTATTAGTAAAAAAAATTAAATGCAAAAGAGCCATATCTGGAACTACTTTGGTTTTTAATGCGATGAAAACAAACATCCCGTTTAAACAAATTTTCAACAAAATAAGATGTTTTCAATGGTGTTGAAAAATCAGTATAAAAAAATCAACAAAATGTCAGTCAACCTAACTCAACGAAAGTCAGTAAACAAAAATTTTTTAAACCTCAATATATGTCAAATAGTGTTAAATCTTTTGTGTTAAGTGGCTAATAGTGCAAAATTACTTCCTAAATTACTGTGATATTGCTGTAGACCCCCATTTTCAGTACCGTACCGTCCTGCAAAAGCATAACGTAGCTCTCCACCTAACGTAGCTCTCGTTTAGTAGTTATTTGTAGAAATTAGGGTGGGAAACTAGGGCGACAACATGTCATTTCCTTAAAACGATGTTTAACGCCCACTAGTTGAATGGGGATTTAGGAATACAGGGGAGATAAGTGCGGTGGCTGCATCGATGCTTTGTCGTTCTAACTCGTGACTTAATTCAAGTCAAAGAGGGTAATTCTACTTACGGTAATAAGGTAAAGCGACATATGGAATGTTAGTGTACCCTCAGTCACTGTTGGGTTTTGTGTTTAAATTTACCCAGTTAAAATGTTGATTGTTGCAGTTTCGGTATGAAGAAGATGCCGAGAAAGCAGTGGCCGACCTAAACAACCGATGGTTTGGTGGTCGGCCCATATATGCGGAATTGTCACCTGTCACTGATTTTCGTGAAGCCTGCTGTCGACAGTATGAGATGGGGTGAGTTTTTTAGTGCGGGCCGATATATTTTTCTTTTTTTTTTTTAAATTATTTCGTTGTTTTTTTTTTTCCTTTTATATTGTATTTTAAAAGAAGGGTTACTTTTTAAAATATTTTTCTTACGTTTTTTTTAACTGGTATCTTTTTACTTTCTCTTCGTCTGGCTTAATTCAGACATTTTATTAAATCAACACAAAAAAATTGAGCTGTTTTACTTACGTTTTACGTTAAATTATATTAAAGAAGATATCTCCAGTCAGTGTTGTGCCAACAAACCATTAGATAATACATTTTAATAAAACATATAAAGTGAAACCCTTCCAAAAAATGATGGACCATGTGGCCGAGTTGAGCGGCGGTGTCTGAAATAATGACACATTGAGAAGTTGCTGTCCGTCCCCAAGTGCTAAATGCTCTATGTTGTCGTAACTGATGGTGATCTGATGTACACAATGTTTATCTGGTTCTGTCATAGGCTCCTTTCACATGGCAGTGCAGGGAACAATCCAAGGTAACCACTTGACACCCACGTCCTGACCGCTGATGAATCGGCACTGCTCCAGTTAGGAATTGAATTTTTGTGAAATTATTTCAGCCCCTCCAAAATTGCAAATATCTTGTGTTGACTTATTTTAGACAACAAGACACGACGGGGCAGAAGCATTTGGTCTCTTTTCAGAACAGACTTGCATCGGCCTAATTCTCGCGGTTGAGACGTGGATACAGTGGCTGGCCATGTGAAGGGAGTCCTTCTTCTACTTGGTTGGCTAAAAAAAAAGGCTTACTGAACACTTTGTTAATTCAGTGAATGACGAATCAAATTTCAATACTTCATAGTATTTTTTGCTTCACGAAAACTGGGTGGAGATTTTCGGTTAAATACTCCGTATATTGGGAATGGTTTTATTAATTGAACCATGCCTGTGAAAGGTTGGTTGCCTTGTAAGCTGCAGTATTGGTCGAGGACAAGGCTCCTTCCGTATTCGGCCACTCTATGCGCTTCTCGACAATCTGATGGCCTTAAATAGCGTAAAACTAGTTCCAAAGCTTGTGTGATTTGATGACACACTAATGCTAGAGTTGCAGCAAGAAGCTGGCTTCGGTTGTACGAGTTTTTGGAAACCACTATTCTGTTAACTTATGTGATGCTTGCTAGTTGGTTTTGATATCCTAATTTATGGAAAATATTGCATTGTTGGAATGGTGGAAAGCAATGAAAAATGCAGATAGTGTTGCGTCACTGCACTTGTTTTTCCAAAGCACGGCCTAGTAGTTTGCTTGCACTGTTCATATTTTTGTCGGTTTATTTGTACTATCTCCATTCTTGTGACGTGCAGTAGCAACCATCTGCTTAACAGTATGATAGAACCTCTTTTAAAGAATGCAGATCGGTACCCTTATTCAACCAGCGAATGAAAATCCATAGCAATTGCCACTTAGCCAGTACACCTTAAAAAGTACTCGCCTTGTCTACTCGCCACGTGCCAAATACTAAGGCTGCTCCGTTACTGTATCAGATCGGCCCATCGATATTTCTTCGGTATCGGCAACTTTTCGCTGAAATAACGATAACTTTGGAACCGTTTGAGATTATGACATGCGATTAGCGCCGTTTTGCTCAGGTAATCGCTGAGCAACTTCCTAGCTATGTTTTAAATGTTTGTTACTACTTTAAAAATTTGTATTTTAATAATTATTGGACTTTTGTAGAAAACTACACTGTTGATGACAAATTGGGGATACAATTTTGGATAGTGGCATCGGTACTGGCAAAATGTTTTAAACCGGTTCAGTATTGTTATCAGATCGGTAAGTTGGTATCGGTATAGCCCTACTAAATACATCTTGCATCAATTTTCTTTTACCCCGGTACTGTTGAAGACAATGCAGTTGTATAACACTTATAAAGCTGAGCACAATGCCGCAAACCTCTCTTATACGGTTCCTGGGATATCCCTATTTGAGTGTTTTCACTATTGCCTGTCGCCATTTTGGCGAATACAGCTTAATTCAAGTCGCCAACTGTTGATTTTCATTCATCAAATGGTGAGTGGTAACTGACATTGGAAATGGTTGTCCTTTTTGTCAAGAACAACCCGGGGATGTCCGTTTGGCTGCAGTTAAAGTGTTTATTATTAAAAACTGTTTAAAACGAAGAGAAAAACTTTCACAACGAATCAATTTTACTGGTTGGAAACCTAAAACATACCTAAAATGTAAATAACGATGTTATCTTTAATGATTCTGCGGAAAAAAAGTTTTTGTTCCCCCAAATTCCATAAAAATCTAATCTGGGTGATTTGGATCGTCAAAACTAAACCGGAAATGGTTTCCCACACACAGGATGGAGGCTTCGACTGACTACTTTAGTAGATAAAGACGGGTTGATCGTATTTTCACCTGCCCCAATGTCGAACACTGTCGGTTTGTATTTCATAGGGCATGCGAGGGGCTGCGAGATTAAACACGAGTGGCGAGTGCAAAACTAGAAAAGTATGTGATGAGTTTCACTTCCACTAAATTCCGTTAAATTGTTAACAGTGTTAGCAAGTTGGGGGTATAACCGCTTTACATCTGTCTTCTTCAAGCACTAAAGTTTAGTCCGTTCTGTTGATCAACTACATCGTCATTTTGTAAGGTTCAGCTGATACCAACTTTGATCGATCCGATCCGATACCAATACGGTCCGATGCTACATGACCGATGCCAATGCAATACTTCCAGTAAAGTTAATGTTTATTCCATATTCAGAAACAAAATTTGATGAAAAATTCTGAACCTCAAAGCTCTACGAGCAAGCATCTTGCACAGTAAAGTGCGTTTTTTGGAACCTGTTCTTGATTTTTGTTAAATAATTTGAGAACGACTGAAGCTATCGCTCTGAAATTTCTGGAAAGTTCTCGAAAAAAACGGTTAAAATGGTGTATGGAACATCAAAAACGGACAATTTTTGGCGAAGATATCGCTTTAGCCGATACCAGTCTGATACCGATACCGGTGACAATATCGGTATCGGCTGAGCCTTATCATTTTGTGATTTGAATACAGTATTGACGCCTGCCGTAACCTCCCATATTTAACGAAAACCGGTAAACGGCGATAACAGTGGTTTTGCAAAGACATATTAAGCAACAAAATCGCACCTAAACTACCTGGAAGAACACAGTTCACAGATCAACTTGAATTTTCAGAGAAAATACCGTTCTCCTCCTTCAGAAAATCGCGCACAACACGGAGAAAAATAAGTTCTCACATCACCATTTGTAAACAAAAATTCGAAATGGTGCACGTGGAGGAGCAGACCACTGATCTATATATCTTCGCTTCCAAGGAGATTCCAATTCTTGTCAAACTCTGCTGTGAGCTGATGGTGCACCAAGCCCTCAATACGGTTGTAAGATAGTCCCGTGAGGTTCATAAGATGGACTCGTCATCGGGAGAAGTGTGGGGGGGGGGGGGGGGCATAGTTTGTGTTACATTTCATTAACACAGAGGTTGGATGCCAAGCTACGGAGTGTCCGTTCTTATTATGGTGTTGGGCTATTCCACTGAGCTTCTCCCCATGGCGGGTGGCCCCCACGTGTTCATCAACGCGCACTTCGTCTCCTCTTGGTCTCACCAGTATAGACAGCTTCACAGTCTTGACAAGGCAAATTCAAGTTGATCTGTGAACTGTGTTCTTCCTGGTGGTTTAAGTGCGATTTTGTTAAATAGTCCTCCCATGTTTATGATGATGTTCGCTCCAATACATTTCTAGGTTTGCTAACAGAGAGGTTATTGCGCACCAAGAGACGCATTGGAGCAAACAGCATCATAAATATGGGAGTCTACAGCAGGCACCATTATGCAAAACCATGATGTAGTTGAAAACAGAGAACGGACTTAAACTTAGTGCCTGAAGAAGACAGATTTGAAGCGGTTATACCACCAACTTCCTAAATCTGTCGAAAATTCGCCGGCTATTGTGTGATCAAGTTTATGAAGATCAAATATCTTGAACTTGGTGAAGATGAGTGTAAATCGAATTGTACATATTGTCTCCAAAAAGGTCATACGCTTTCATCGTATAGAACTCCATCATTAATTTTCCTTTTACCTAATTGGCGTACTAATTTATTTTTAAATGAAACTTTTGGAATTAAATTGAATACTTAGTTGTATTTTTTATTTTAAATGTATGTATTTTAAAAATAAATGCAATTTTAAACTATATACTTAAAAAATGTCAGTCAACTGAACAAACACAATGAAAAAATATCCCTATTTACTGTTTCTTAACTACATTATAATATATCATTTATTTTGTAGGGGGTGGATTTAACATTACAATTCGTACAAAACCTAAAATTTTAACCTTGAAACCTACAGTCAGTTTCTTATGATTTTCATGTGTAATTTTTTTTTCAATTTTTTCCGTTGGTAGCCACTTTATGCTTGTACTTTTTCAGTTTAAAATATGCCCCGTAATTTTTTGTCAAGACGTATCTGCAGTTACTTCCCTGCAAGTAGTAGGTTTAAATCTGTAATTGCACTTCCTGTCAACAAACACGATTGACACCCTAAATGAAATCTGGCCATCACCCAACAGCAACGGACGTTTTGTTTTAAAACATCACTCAGTTTTGCGTCCATCCGATCGATTGGTTCCTTTGGGTCTCACTACTTCTCAGAAGGACTTATGATTTTGATAAGGTAACGGTTATGGGGGAGGGGGTTATCTCTTTGTTGATATGAGGCCTCATTGTAAGGCCATAAAAATAAGATAGGTTGCTTCTCGGGGATTTTGAAAGCAATTTATCACCCTGTGTCTAGTGCTTTATATTCAAGCTAAGTTAAGTACAGTATAATTGGAATGATATTACTTAACTCTTGTTGTAACACTTCAGTTTATGATCGTTAAAAAATATTGTTCAAAATACACATTCTTGGGGTCACTTTTTTTTTATAAACAAAAAATTAAGCGACTAACTAGCTAAAAGGAGCCTTAGAAACAACATTTAGGCCACGCCCCAAAAAAAATTGTTTGGCTTACGGGCGAGATTGCAAATTGACGCAACAGCCAAACAAGCATTCTATTTTATTTTCTATTTTACTGACCACATTTCTTTATCCTAAACCCATCTCAAAAACTTAAAAGAGCACATAGTCGGCTACATTATTTGTCATCTAGTTTAATGTTTTTTCTTTAGTTTTTGCCAAATAACTTCTTAGTGATTTGAGGTAGATGTTTGAAATTTGCACCATTGAAAAGCTTGTTTCGCGCTGTCAAAATTAAGTGAAAATATGATTTTTACGGGTGGACCAAGATTCAAATAATAAAAAAAATTTTGGCCCGCGATAATACAAGGCACCTGCACGTACTTGTAAACCAAACAACTAACTTTGCATGCCCGTATTATTGTTATTGTTTTGTTTTTTTATTATTTTGTAGTAAAAAAAATGATACCTAGTATTCTTTGTTAAATGCACAATTAAATCTTAAGTAAAATTTGGCTGAAATAAGTTCACAAAGGTTTTGCATTATCATTGAGGAATATGTTTGTGTATGCAAGATGTTGTTTTCTTGCAGGGAGTGTACTCGAAGCGGGTTCTGCAACTTTATGCATCTTAAACCCATTTCTCGTGAGTTAAGGCGAGAACTCTACGGTAGGAGCCGAAGGAAGAAAAGGTAAGTTGTATGGTTGTGGACACCCATCTTCTCAAACATTTTGCTAACAAAATAACTTAACAATACTCTTGGTTTAGTTGGAATATGTGATAAATGTTGTTACTGCTTGACCAAGCTGAGTTCTACTTCTCAGTGCTGGTCATTGATTGAATCAAGAATTTATAAATTTAAATTTATGAATTTTTGATTGAATGGAATAGATAACGAATACTTTAATGACTTTAATGACTTCAAAAAAAATGTGTTGATTCTTGTTGACCTAATTAGTCAAGTGAGTTGACATCTTATGAAACTCCAACGTAAAAATGGCAATTTTAACCCTTAAATATCCTGTAAGGTCGCAAATTAAAAAAAAAATATTGGAGTTCCCACAGTCCTCAATCGTCGTTTGTTTTGCTTCAAAATTAACTAAAAGCTTCACATATTTAACCAGATCAGCTCTTTTCCCCACCGCAATTCTCTATTACGTACAACTATGAGTTTGTGTTAGTATTTTCAGGAAATTTTCTCCAGGCCGGTGTTAGCGTCAATATTTTGTTCACGCTCTCTTGGAAGCAACACTAACGCATTTGCTGCCGTTTCAGCTTGCAGTCACCTCCAGTCCTGGAGTTAAAAGGATTGTGTGGTTGGAAGTTATTTATAATGGTTTATTTTCTTGAATTTCATGAGTGAAGCTCCCGTAAACTAAATTTGTTAGGGCTGCCAGACCGATACAAGTAACACATTTTCATCTTATACTTGCAGGCGATACCAGATTAATTTTTTGTGTGGTTGTGTAACACAAATCGTTTTTGTTCACTAAGTCTATCCCCAAATTAATTATTTTTTTATTTTATTTGTCTAAACAGCATAAATAACCACCACTAATTTGCAAAATCAAATCAAGTCAAGGTGTCGGATCGTTTTTGTTGATACTTGCAAGCCAGCATTGGTGTCGTTATCGATTTAAAAAAAAAATTGTATAGGAACAGAACAAACAGCCTTTATGAATAAATGAATAAATAAATCTGTAAGGCCGGGAAAAAAAAATTGTTCGGTTCTCGGGTGCGGGCGGGTCCCCAAAAATCATGCGGGTCAATCGCTTTTTATTTCATTCGTCTTACGTCTTTACCCGTGGAGTGAGGCACTAACGAAATATTTATTCTTGCAAAAAATTATTGGACACAATTATTTCAAACACACGCACGCAACAGATATTCATTAAAATGCACGGAAAAAGCGTACAAATGGCTTTAATAGTTTCGGAGAACCGTTGTTGTTTTTTTAATTACGGGCGGTAATGAAAATCGAAAATCTCCGTGTTGACAAAAACTCGTCCGAAAGTCGGCGTTAGTTAGGCTAAAAATCGTTGCTCCCACCTGATAAGCAATAGTGTGAAGGTTTATAGGCTTCTTTTCCATTTTAGTTTTGCATCGTGACTGCTGATTTAATTTTTTAATGCTGTGAAACAGCATCTTAATTGTGATTTGCAATGACGAACTAAAACACTTGTCAAGCGCTCACATGAAATCCGAATTCCGAAGCGATCGGCGGCGTCTCTGTTGAAATCGCGCATCAGCCAATGAGAGCACGCAAAATCGGTCACGCGGTGCCAACCAGCCAATAATGGAACGCGATTTTAAAATGCTTTGGAAAGTTAGCTTGAAATGGCCAGAAACGGCCTACTACAATTCGCCTGATTGGCCAATGCTAAACGGCCATCGAGAAAATACGTTGAGAGGCCTAGATTAAAGGGAATTCCAGCATTCCAACTAATACAAGATGGCAGCGCCCGGTCAAATGCTTCGACCGCTACCGCTGATCAAAAATGACCAATTTTCTGCTTTTTGACTTAGGAAAAAAGAATGAGAAAGACATTTTTGCAATTTTTAGTGAGTCTACACTCAACTAAAGTGCTTTTAATAAAATTGTAGATATTGGTAACAACGGTTTTTTTTTTACAGAAATCGATGCACAACTTGTCAGGAATTCCAGCGTTTCGCATATCGATATTTTGACGGAAAATTGTGTTTTTCGACCTATAGTTTACCTTCAAAGCTTCGACGGATATATACTTCGTTACTGTGGTTGGGATGATTTTTTTTGTACGTATATATACGTTCATACTGCTTAAAAGTTAAAGAAAAATGTTGAGCATTTTCATAGGATTTTGAAAATAAATAATAAAATAAAAAGCCGGGTGGCCTGGTCCTTTTTCGACTTTAGAAATGCCCGAGAACCAAACTTATTTTTTTCCCCGGCCTAAAATAGATTTAATACGTTCGTATTTTTGCCGAGTTTATCACAACGGGTCATAGTTTACTACAACGGGTTAATTATGCTATTCAAAACAAAGGTGAACAAGAAAAACTTGTCCATTTTGGTTGTGCATTTTTCTGTGAGTATAACTACTTCTAACCAATGTTACTCAGCCGAGATATCAGTTTTTACTGTGAGAAGTGAATCAGTGTATAATGTTGGCAGCGTTGGGATTAGTGTTGTACCGATACTGATACCGTTCTGAGCACGGTTCCGTGGTATTGAAACCGCTATCTTGGTTGGCCGATACTGACTACCTTAACAAAAATCGGTGTAGACCACTAAATCACTTGATAATGTCATCTACTTTCCCCTTTTCAGGAGTATGCGATAATTTGAAAGAATATTTTAGAGATCTTGGAACAGAAAATTAATTTCAGTAGCTTAAATCATCGAAAAACTGTGCTTGATATTAGATATTGGATGAAAAACTTAATACATTTTCGGCTTCGCACGTTTTTATTGGGCCACTCACCTGTTGACAGTTGACACCAACTTTTGTTGAGTAGTTTGCATCATATTACCATAAAATCTCATTTAGGATGGAAATATACTAAGCAGAATACTTTACAGTGGAGTCCCGTTTGTTTGAGGATTTCAGGACTTTATTATCATTAAGTTGCCTTCTATTCTGCTTAGCATTCACGAGTTTCACAGCCTGCACCGCCATTGTGTTTCTGAATGGTGTGTTCGATTGGAGTCAACAGTGCCTGAAATAAATCCGGGCTGCAAAAAACTTCATGTATGCAAAGCTTTGCTAAGACTTCATCCGGGCTGCAAAAAATCATCAAGCATGCTCTTATTTAGCCTTTTTTAATTTTATTTTTTTTTTAATTTTAATTTAAGATTAAAAAAAATTTTAAATTTAACACATCCAGAAAACAAAAATTTTAAATCATATCCGCTTCACAGAGGGCTTAGACCAATCCAAGAAGCAAAAATCCTATTTAAAAATGCAGGTCCTGGGCAGAATTAAAAAAAAAATCGTTTCAACTTTCTGGTTATTTTAAACCATTTTTTTTTAAATTTAATTTTAATTTTTTTTTTAATTAAATTTTAAAAAAAATTGAATTTGATACATTATCTAAAAAAAATCGTTACACGTTATTCTAACAATTTTTTTTAATTTTCATCTTATTTTTAATCAAATTACATTTTTAATTTTAATTATACAAATTTGTATACCACAAAATTGTCGTTTAAAATGTATGTAAATTTTCAAAAATTTGCCACAGCAAAATCCTGGGCTCCTTGAACATAATTAATTCATTATTAAATTTTTCCCCATTCGTTGTGGCACTGGCATGTGGTAATCGGAACCGTACGGAACCGGTTTATTGGCAGGGAACACTTCCGAACCGAACAAAAATGTACCAAACCAATCAACCTGTAAAATAGAATTTTAAACAACTTGGTTCACAAAGGTTCATTTTTACCAAAGTACAGGTTTCTCAGGAAATGCTGCTTCGTTCACTTGGTTTAGTAAGTGAAGAGATTTGGAAACTAAATTTGAGTTTGTCTCCTGTACATTTCTCTAGTATCTTCTGAATGGTTAGAGCTAGGAACTTGTGGTTGGGACCATCAGAAAGACGGCGAAAAAACCTTCAGAACGGTGTATTCAAACATCAAAATATGTCAGCTAAAAGTGGAAAAACATTCGGTTAAGCAGTTTTCTTTTGAAACACCGAACCAAACCCATGTAAGGCCTTGTTCGGTTTGGTACAGCCTTAATAATAACATTGGTTCATGGAAGCCATGCAAAATGGTAATATTTTATGAAATGCATACTATTTCAGGATTAAGGAATACAATTTTACCAGTATTCTTCTGAATTTTCGACAGACTGTTCATCTGTCTTCATCAGACACTACTACTTGTTGGAAAGCTTCTTTCTACATTGTCTCCATGTGTATTACCATTTGAATTCAGTGTTCCAGCTTGGCGAGGCCTCCCATATTTATTAGTCTCATGACTCCATTGATCTTTTAAGCAAGCTGGAGAACTCTTCTCTCAGGAGAAAACGAATACCTGGATTTGAGGGGCCTGTGAAGTTCGTTAAAGTAGCACACCCCATATGTTGTTGAATGGCGAGCGATTCGAGGACTCTTTAGTTCTCCATTTGATGGTCATCTAAGAGGCCTCGAATAGCTTGCCATTGAACAGCATTTGAGGTGTAATGCTACTCTAATGAAGAGCCAAGGCCCCTCAAATCCAGGAATTCATTTTCTCGTAAGAGACGAGTTCTCTAGTTTGCTTAAAGATCAGTGATGTCGTGAGCCTAATAAATACGGGAGGCCTCGCCAGGTTGGAGCACTGAGTTCACATGGTGACGATGTAGAAAAAAAGCTTTCCAACAAGTAGTAGTGCCTGAAGAAAACGGACGAACAGTGTCGAAAATTAGCAAGAATACTGGTAAATTGTATTCTCTAATTCTGAAATGTGCGTATTTCTTCCTGAACTTAACGAAATTTGAGATGATCAGAGTAATTACTGCTACGGAATTTTTAATAGCGTGTGGGTGATCGTGATTTATTCTCTTATTTGATGTGACTTGTTTTTGCTTTCATCAGCAGTACTGTATTTTCCAAGTTTTCATGGATATTTTGTCTGTTTCTCCCTGCAGCACTATCTTTCAGAATGTGCGAAGATCAAGAAGTCGCAGTCCGCGAGACAGAAATCCACGCGGTGGAAGAGGGGGCGGTCGTGCTCACAGCCGAGAAAGGAGTCGAGAAAGAAGACGATCCAGGAGTCGAGAGCGTGGCCGTTCTCGTTCTAAAGACAGGGAAAGGTCCAAATCTCGTGAACGAGAAGGACGCTCTGGAAGATTCTAATCCTCCTAAACTGCAACACATTGTGTTGAATGTTGGCACATTTTATTTGTTTATATCCTTTTTTTTCTACTGCTATAACCATTGTTCTTTAAAACATTTCTGTAATAGTAAGTGGATCTTGAGTTCATTCCATCAATAAATATTTTGAACTAGAGAACAAAAAAAAGTCTTCTGAATGAAAATAGAACCATTTGAATGCATACATTGGTTTAATTTTTTTTTTAATGAAACGTTATATTAAGTAAGACCTAACAATGTTGAAAAGATGGTTCTCGGGCCCCGCCACAGTAATTTTTGTGTAGGGCTTTTGAAAAACTTAGCACAATTTCCACCTTTGACTGATGTTGCTGTTTCAGTGCGCCATTTTGACCCATAACCACCCATGTATCAGCTCTGCTGCTGAACTGAACTGGTGCAAACTCTCTTTATTTTTACACCATCGGCTACTCCCCAATTTTTTTCTGCACGTAGGTTACAACTCTCCTCTTATATTTGGCATCTATGGGAAGATAAAGGAACACGGATTTTTATCATGCAACTCTTTTGTAAATTTATGGAGTCAGTTGAATCCAGGCAGACGGAGAACGATACAGGCCTATGGATAAAGAAAGTTGTACGTAGGCAGTTATGGATTAATCATCTCTACAAGGTTTTACAATTGGCTCTAAAATCATCTCAGGAGATTAAAGTATTGAGAAGTTATTTAATAAAAAAAAAATCTTCCCTCGTCGATTTTTTTGGTTCTGTGCCCGAGAACCATTTTTAAGATGACATTGTTGTTTTTTTTTTTTAAGCTATCGTTATTTCACTTTATTTAGCTGCTTTCTTACCTTTTCACAAGAAGTTGGGTGCCTGTTCCACTCTGTGGATTTCTTTGTTTTTTTTCCTCCACGTCAAGACAAATGCATCAAGTTCAAGGATGGTGGTGTTAAATCTTAAGTGAGATTTGATCTTTTGTTTTGTGTGTGGCTCAAGGCACTGTGTTGCATCTGCCAACGCACTGTCTTTCTAGCACAAACCGGCGATTAATCTCAAGAAAGAAAGAAAGAACAACTGCCTTAACACAATTTGTAGCCAGAATCTTGAAATGTGGTGCAATCAAATAACAATCACCCCCCCCCCCCCCCAAAAAAAAAAAGGTTTAACCAAACCTGAAAGCATTGCACATAGTTCCTTTCAAAACCAGCGATCCGAATTTATGAAACTCTTGTCTGGTGGAAACAAGTTCGTTATTTCCAAAACGTACCAAACTCAATAGAGCATTCCAAGAGTCTTTGAGCAGATATGTTGGCTGATGGATCTGGCATCATCAAACCTTGTCGATGACGTCAGCGATACCCTTTGCTTCTGCGCTATGCGGTACGGCTAGTTTTGGAGTTAGTCAAGCTGCGAAAAGTCAAACATCTCTTGTGGTCAGATTTGGTTTTGGAACTACAGTAGAACCTCTATTATCCGAACTAATTTGGGACCGAAGGGTGTTTGGATAATGAAAATTTGATAATCCAATTTACATGCAAAATGAAAATGGAAAACTTTTTTCTTTACTCAGTTTTAGTGTTTTTGAACTATGCTCTACTGTTTAAGACTATTGAAAACTAAATTTTGCATGAAACGAATCCAGGAACATAAATAAAGCAACGTCAGTGCTAATTCCTTATCTAGAAAACAGCAACTTTCTGAATATATTTGTAAGAACGGGAATTCAGATAATCGGCGCGTTTGGATCGAGTTTGGATAAAAGAGGTTCTACTGTAATTAAGGCTGTGCAGATACCAATACTGGTACCGGGACCGGCTGCAGGTACCACTGGTATTGGTATCGGATAGGCACCTGGTTAACAAGTACCGGTATCAGCCTTTTTTTTTTTTTTGCCAGAATCAGTATTTTCGCACATTAATAATATGGCATGATGATCCCAACGCTATTAAAAATCGAGCTACTTTTAAATAAATAAGCTGCTAGGTTGTAATCTCGTTGAGCTATACAGTGTTAGCGAACAATTCCCTTGTAAAAGTGTTAAATTTTCTACACCATTAAATTACTGACGTATCAACACATGCTGCATTCTGTATTAAGTTTATCATCGGCATTGGCACCGGCTTGGTATCGGCATCGGCACAGTATCGTCAAATGACCAATAGCACCGGTACTGGGATCGGATTCGGGTAAACGGGCACCGGTATCGGGAAAAGTGACACCGGCACAGCCTTCACTGTAATGTATTTTTCAACAATGAAGTTAATTATTCTCTTTTGAGAAGTGTGTACTTGGGAATTGTTGGATTTTGTTTTTATTTGGCTACTTGCAGCACACAATCATGGTTCAGCGTCTTAACTTTTTGGTGTCCAGCAACCTCCACAGTTAGAAAAAGAGCCACACAGTAACTGTTTAAAAAGTAAGACAAATTTAAATTTGTCGAAATCTCTTCTTCCTCTCTCTCTCT
>JAHWFP010218460.1:31809-46630 GCA_023313725.1 Lithobius niger
CCCCCCCCCCCCCCGTCCACGGAACGCCCCTGACTAGAGAACTAATACATAATACAGGGCTCCCATTCCTATATTTCGTATTTTTTTCTATAGGAAGCCTATAAAGTTGCTGTAAATCGTGAAATGCTCGTATATTTTTCTATTCCGAACTGAAATACTGCCCTGTTTTTGGTGTGCCTTGCTGCGATAGTTATTTGGATTGGAAAAGATAAACATCTCTCTCTCTCTCTCTCTCTCCCCCTTCTCTCTCTCTCTCTCTCTCTCTTTCTTCCCCCCCCCCCCCCCCTTCCCCCAATCCCCTCGTGGCAGGCAGCATGGTACGAAAATGGCCATGAATTATTCCAGGGGCCAAATGAAGGACGGACCAACTGTGTATGTGTGCTCAAAAGTGTTTTTTTTCCTTCTTATTGTATTGTAGGACCAAAATAAAAAATTGAAAGGCCGCGATCGAACCCACTTCGTCAGGCTTATTATTCCTAAAAAGCTCCTGTTTTTTAACAGAAAAATCCTGTATTTCCTGTTTTTTTTTATCCATTTGAAGTTGGCAGGGGAGCCCTGTAATAGCATAGTTGTTGACGAAGCTGGGTCGACTTTTGTGCCTACCTCGATCAGTACGGCATGTACGTACGTTGTGTCCACTTTCATTCAGTAGACAAGCTTTGGTCAGTCAACTTCAAATAAGTAGACCAAGTGCACGAAAACTACGCGACGCATGCAATAAGGTCTCCGTTATCCATCGATCGCTTTCATATCTGAGTTTTGATTCTCTCTCTCCCCTCCCCTTTTGGACCTCTGCGTTTACGGTTCGGCGGTAAACCGAACAAGAGGAAGTGTTGGGGGGGTGGGGGGTTTGCGTCGTAATTCCTAGATGGTTTGCGCTTCGTCGCTTGCCAAAGAAGTGTAGACGGGACTCAAACAAAGTTTATTCAGGAAAAAATGGAGGGAAGCAAGCGGACGTGTTGGCCAGAGAGGGATTGACCACAAAAGAGGAGCTTTGCTTTTGCGAGATCACGCAGCCCGGCACGAGCTTAGCGTTGTCATGGTGACTGATACCACACTCTTGATCCCAAGAATCGCAGGAAGTGACGAAGGCCTCAAGGATTGGGTGCCTCCAGTTCGCGGGGGAGGGGGGGGGGGGAGAGAGACTAATTAACAGGTAGTCGGGTGAATAATAAACACAGACTTTTTTTTTAGTAGTGGAAGTGAACTAATATACGTCTTCTTGGCCAAATTATTTGCCTCGATTGTTTGTCGTGAATACTGCAACTGCATGCACCAATGCACAGAATCAATGATGATCGAGCTGGATAATGTGGCTGCCACCAAGTTATAGAGATGGGCAAGCGGATAGCACGACCGCTTTCTTCCCGGGAGGCCCGGGTTCGATCCTGTCTTCGGCCACACCTGGTGTTCGTGTCGAATGTGGCATCCTGGGTTTTCCTCTTGAATTTCTTCAACTAAAATTGTGCCTCTCATCGTGGGCAATAACCCAGTTGGATTCGTGAAAAAAATGATGGGACATGGACATATTGTGTGCGCGGTGTATCTTGAGTCCTGCAAGTATCTTGTGAGCGGCTACGTCTTCCTGGATGGGGTGGCTTTAATCGATGGCAGCCATTGTTTTTGTAACCATCTTGGATATCAACAAGGCATTCTGTTACTGAAAACGTACAATCGATTATCTGTGTTCGTTCTGCGGAGAACTCAAGATAGGCCACGGACACTATAAATATGTATTTCTAATGCTCCTTTTCTTTAACAAAAATTGGGCGGATTGATAGTCCAGACTGTACCAATTCCAACTCCAATTCCAGGGTGTGACATACCAACCTTCACGCATAATCACACAAAGAAAACAGTGGGATATTTCGTAAATTAATAATAAACACACACAAAAAAACATATGCACACAGAAGAACTAAAACTTAAATTTATAAACACAAAACAAATGCCATAAACAACAAAACGGTAACAAAATTGAAAAGTTAAAAATACAAACATAAAATGAAAACATACTCACACGAAATACAACTAAAACAGAAACCGTCATACACAAACCTTTTAAACACAAATTGTGTTCACTTATAGTAGTTATGGTGAGAAGTCACGGTTACCAAGTATTACCAACTAATTTATACCACGGTTGGGACGTCAAGTTAACTCGTATTTAATTAAAAAAACATTTGTGTGGTATTTATTTTGTGTTTGTGAACTAGGGCGGTATCTGATCGCCTTCCAAACTCTTACTTTCGTTCTTGTGATTAATGAAAACATTCTTGGCAAATGCTTTCGCGGTAGTTCGTCTTGCGACGGTCCAAGAATTTCACGTCTACATCGCAATACGAATGCCCCCGTCTGTCACTATTAATCTTTACCTCGGGTTCCGAAAAACAACAAAATAGAACCGAGGTCCTATTCCAGGTTATCGATATCAATAAAGGTGATTCCATTTTGATTTGTGGAGGGAGGTTCAGAAGGATGCGTACTTTGGCTGGTAAGCTCACGTTTTCGGAGCAGAATGTTGGGAGTGAATAATTCGATATGTGATGCAGCAGGGGTAGAAGGATTTTGTGAGGGACATTCCGGCAACGTAAGTAATTCTTTTTGTACGTTTGTAGTTTAAGAATTGTTTCAAGAAATACGGCAGCAGGTAAATCGGTATGAATGAAGGTCATTCCATTTTAGTTTATGAAGGGGGTTAGGGGAATGAATAAACTTAACACTTCTTCCAAAACACCACACATGTGCAAAAAAAAGGCCGCTGCTGCGCACAGTTTGGTGCTGTCAAAACACAGAACACTCGACAGAGCTATAATAGAGCAGTCCAAAGACAAAACGAACTACTTTAATACTTGCTTGTCTAGACACACGCTAGTGTGTCGCGCCAAGTTAGGCAAAGATCATCACAACAAACATCACACCAGTTGAATTGTCGAGGTTGTAAACCATTGTAGCGCGGCGCCATAGCGTCAGTGTCTTATATCTTGAAGCATAGTTGGGCACATTTCAGCTACTTGGGGAAAAATAATAATGTGGTACAAAAGCCTAAATTGTATTGAAATCGAGAGCAATGACCCACCTGACAAAAATTAACTCGTGTCGGAATGCCAGCTAAGCTGCTTTCAATGAAAAATCGGACCCTCAATAACGTTGTAAATGTGTTAACTAGCTAGCTAGCTAATTCGCTCATCCCCATGTTAAACCCATAGGGTAAATATCCACCGATACCGAGATAACGGGGAGGCTTCCAGCTATGAAATTGGATGAATGGGTGCAGTACAATACGAACTGCATACGTTTTTATGGTTTGGAGCCTGGGGGCGTAACAGGGATGGCGTGGGAGAGTGCGTAAGTACGAAAATATTGTTACAACCATTATTAGTATTGTCGGCATCGTCTCTCATTGGACGGCCAAAGTTCGGACAATGAGAACGTGGATACTGACGTACGTACCGAGACACACACTAGTGCATCACGATAAATCTAAACAACGTTGCAAAAAAATTGTATTCACGAAAAATAAACTAACTGTAAAAACAAAGCAAAATAAACAAAGCCAAAAACTGCCACTAAAAAAGCCAAAAACTGCCACTAAAAGAAGCCACTAAGTTGAGAGTGGTTCGGCCCTTCAAAGGAGTGATATCAACACACCAAAACTAACTAAATATTGTAATACAAATTACAACAAAATTAAAACCAAACGAAAAACCCATAAAGAGGATACTAAGATAACAATGGTTCGGCCTATATGCAAAAGGTAGTAGCAAATTGTTGAAAACCAATTTCTTGTTGACGTGGCACTTTATAGTACACATGTGCACAGTAGTGGAGTTGAGCCAATACACAATTTAAAAAAAGGAGTGATATCATATCAAAAACCAAAACTGGTAAAAGGGGCCGCCAAGTTCCGAATGGTTCGGCCCTTCAAAGGAGTGATATCAACACACCAAAACATTCGCCAACTTAATCGCACCGAATAATACATCGGACGTTAAATGAAAAGTTGAACATTGTACCGAAAGTAGCAATGTTCTAGTTTTCATTTAACCTAAAGATGTGCGATTAACTTGGCGAATGTTTTGGTGTGTTGATATCACTCCTTTGAAGGGCCGAACCATTCGGAATTTGGCGGCCCCTTTTACCTGTTTTGGTTTTTGATATGTACGCATTTATTACGTAGCAGATGTTCCTATATATAAATTTACTTTTTTCACCTTTCGTCACTCCTTCCAGACCGACGACGTTTAGCCTAAGTTCATCGTCCAGAAGTAACAATGGGTCAAAGTGCTCATCCATCATGAAATCATGTCCGTTTAACGGAAGTGACATTATCTTGAACGCAACTGGGGGATTGTGGGATCGAACTAATTGTAGCAGCTCGCAAAGGTGGTTGATTTTTACGGAATTGTGAGCATGCGCGAGGCACAGTTATCGACAGACTGGATGGAGCCATCAGGTGCGTTGACAGGTGACGTCGTTTCCCTCATCAGACACTTTTAGAACGTTCTGTTGAGGTTTCTGTGCATTGAAGGTACCGAGCTGTCTTCAGAAGCGTTTGTATATGGTTCGTACACATGTGGGTCGTTTTGGGAGAACCTCTTAGGTATGGACCAGACATGTGTGAGTTAGCAGGGATAGGAGTTTATTCAGGTTATTCGAGGAAGTTAAGTAATACCTTTTGGTCTTTTTTATTGCATTACGTTTTTGGACGAGTATTTGGTCGTTTGTTCGCGTTCCCCGTTACGTGATCCGGTAGTGTCAAAAGTGTGGGGTAACTTGATAACCCACACTTTTTACGATGACGCATACTGTTGGTCACAGTTAAACGGGATTTAAAGTGGCTGTATCATCGATTGAAAGTCGACAGAATCTGGCAACATCAAGCTCTATCTAGTACTATATCGCACGTGCTGGTACCAAGCGAAGGAATGCACTACTATGGCATTTCTTTTAACGTAACTGATAAGCCACGACCCTCCTTAATTAATGAGTGAAATGTGTTACGTCCTTATGCACCTGGGTGCAAGCCTTAAAGATTTAAGGGTGCGTTTACGTAACGACTCGCCTTTACATTTTCGCAGCTAGAAGCTAGAAATCATCTAAAATTCCAACATGGCGGCGGTTTTAGTTCTGCCGGCTCGCAACGAAAACAGTCAATAATGTGAGTTCAGAAATGACTGGGGAAATTTTTTTCGTACGGATTAATTCTTTATCTTATTGTAACGGATTACACGACTGTAAGCATTTACACAAAGGGTGTCAGAGTTAGCTAATCCGGATGGTATTGTTACCTTGGTAACGACGCCTTTGCCATTGCGATTAAAGTCTAGCTGCAAGATTGCAAAAGCGGGTCGTTGCGTAAACGCCCCCTTACAATATCACTGCCGCTAGATCACGTCATGGTATTTGCGTTCGCTTTTCAATCTGTGATAGTGCCACTTTAACCTATTGAAATTCAGCAGTCGTTGAGTTAGCGTGACGTCACAGCCGTGGTATAACTGACATTACCGGTGAGTAAAAACATTCCTTGTTCCCTGGAATTGGAGTTCAAATAGTTATAGTTCGTTTCGTTCGAGTAAACTTTAATCCGTTTTTATATGTGTAACTTAACAACAGCTGTGTGTTCCATGGGGATAGGAGCTCTAAATTTAAAGTTTTTTTTTCCTAAACGACGAAGCAGTTCTTGTTCACTTATGACGTACTATTTGAATTTACAAAAATGTATTCAAATTTCGCTTTTACGTTACGCAATCCACAAGAACGTTCTTTCTGGAAATTGTGCAATATCTGAAACAAAACTAAGCTACTTTGGTTAGTAAACATTAGGATATACTATTACACAAAACAACGGGGGAAACAAACGCATGACTAGCTACGGGGTTTCTAGCTAGCAGTTTATGCTAGTTTGTTTCAGTGAATATCGTAGAAAGGACTGATAGACCCGAGGTGGCCTGCCTCGATCCTCTCCCCATGCCCCCCTCCCCACTCCGCTTTTGTTCAGGTTTATTCACGTCATCCGTGTTTTGTTTTCTCGTTCATCTTCATTTTCTTGTAAATATTTCGCGCCGGGGGTGCAAATTAAGCCTCGCGACTTGTCAGCTTTGCATGGTACGTGAGGGGGTTAGCTGTCGCGTTGCCTTCATCAACATCCCCGCCAACTCCCCTTCGTTTTTGGACATGGCTTTCTTCTTCCATTTTTTCCCCTTTTCATCCAGTTCGATCACGTTTTGATGGATGATCCAGCCGTTCCCCTCACCCTCAAGTTACTGGCGTTCCTTCTGTCTAAGTGTACCCCTCTTTTATTGGGCCAACTTGGAAGTGGTCATTTGAAGTTAATACTTTGGAAGGTGTGAGTTCCTTTCAACAGCTACAAGCAACAAGTTTTAAGTGTTTTTTTTTTCTTTTAAGACGTTAACACTTATTCCTTTGTTTAGCTCGGTAATTATTACGTGGTAGCCTGTATTTTTGGAATCGATGGATCGTTATCTGCATTTCGGTGTTTTGAAGTGTTGGATTTATGGCCTTTAAGGATAGAACGGTTAACGCTCCCCCTTGGGGGGGGGGGGGGGGGGGGGGGGCTACAACTAGACTTCCTTCCGTGTAAAAACCTAGAAACGGGATTTCTTTTTTTTTTTGTGTGTGTGAATGTGTTCGTCTCTGTCGCCCGAACTATTCATCATGCATCGCGTTCCTCGGCTTCGAACGCGCCCTAATTATTGGCTCCAAATTTAATTAGGTATTTTGGCTTCTTGGTCCTGAGTAACAATTAGGGCAGCCATTCCCTCCCAGTCATTCGTGGACCTCGTTACACCGAATTATCGGTCGAGGATTATTTCTTTTTTTTTTTTTACGTCGTTAAGGGACTCTCTCTTTCTCTTTGCTTCCTATACCCACAGCTTATAATTATGAAAGAAGGAGGAGGACGATCAAATGTACTGCAATTGTTTACGGTTGCGTGCCAACCATTTTTTTTTCTATGTGTGTTTTCTCCCTTTTTTTTATTATTATTTTTTTTTTATCCCTTACTGGTAATTTTTATTTTATTCTTTTTTCAAAAATCTCCGTGCCTGACTTTTGCCGTGTGAGGTCTTGGGCAAAAAGCGTCCTAATGGCTTTGAAACGGATTTGGAAATGGAATGGCTGCTGTCAGACGGTGAGCAATAGCGTCGACTTTTTTTTCCCCAACCCCCCTTTAACATCCCCCCCCCCCGCCCCCCCGACCCACCCCTTTCCCCAACTCAAGTGGGAAGTGCCACGATAGATGGGGCTCGTTACACCAGCGGAAGGATATCAGTAAGAGAAGAAAAGCGTGTACTATGTGTCCTGCTCGTCTTACTCCGCCTCAAGGTGCCGAGACTATTTTTCTTTTCTTTTTCCGATCTCTTACATCAGCACATTTTTTTTTCGCTCTCTCTTTCTCATAAAACGACATTCATTCATCGTATCTTTAAGGAGCCTCAGGCTATTTGTACACGGGTGCGCATTGAAGCTTTTACAAATGGCGTCGGGGCTTAAGCGCAGTTTTGACGAATTCGCTCGCGATCTCTCCCAAGTCCCATCCCCGTCTTTTGGGGATTTGTGCCGAGTGGCAATGCAAATGATTGTCCGATTGGCGTTCCATTTTACCCACCCACCTCCATCATTCGCCATATTAACGGCGTCGTAATGTGGCGCCCCCCTCAAATTGATGGCCTCAATGAAATGTTTCCCTTTGGTCATAACCCAAGATGGGGCCATTAAGGAGGGTCCACCCACGCTCGTAAACCTCATTGGACGCTGGAAACTTAAGAGAAGCTGCTCGGGAAAGATGTACCTGGAATAAACTTAGTGCTCGATTCTATTACTCTCTTCGTTTATGATGAAGACTAGATTAGTTTTCAGCAAAACGGATTCTGAACCAAATCACTGCTATAAGTACTCGAGAATTGTCACTTTCAAGGGATGAAAGTATTAAACTTAATATACAGTCGGCGTGGAACGTTGAGAGTACAGCTTAAAATTACTGAGCGTTGGGAAGTAATAAACACGGACGGTAAGTGGTTTAGTAGCAAGTTCAAGTGTCGGATCCTTTGAGTAAGAGGCGATCCTGTAACTCCTTACTCCTACCAGGAGGTAGTAACTCTTACGGGTGCAATGGTCACACCGTAACGTCACTGAAGGATTACTAGCGCAAATAGCGCTCAGGCGCTGGACAAGGACCGCAGAAGCATAGACGCTAGTAATTGTAGTCTTAAATGTACTTATTCACCGAATGACAGGTTGCAGCATATAGAGCAGTGACATTTGCCGCCATATTGGCACCAGTATGGGTTTTGGAGGGCATAACTACAAGGTGCACTACATAAAAATGGAGGGAAAAACAACGGAAGAGCGGATTTCTTAGGCTTAAAATAACGTTGTTTTCTTCAACAACAAAAATCGCGCGTTTTAGGTCTAAGAAATCACTCTTCACAGCATCGGCTTCAGTATGACGCCCTTCAGTTTCTCTCTGAAGTGCCCCTTGCAACTAACCCATTAAGGCTCCAGCATAGAGTTATATACAATAATACTGCGTCGTGTCACTGCACTATAGCCCCGTCTGCGATTATGTAGTTCTATGTAGCACTTGATTTCAACAAGCGAAGAAATGGCGCAAAGAAATTTATTTTTACGCAACAAACAAGCCACGTGTCTCCTTAATTATTGAGTGACGAGTGTATGGTTTGTGCGTCCACGACGTGCAACAAAGGATGAAGATGACTGATGATGATAATGGATAAGCGGTCACGGTTAACCGTATCACTGTAGCTAGCTGGCACCCATCTAGCGGTTCAAAATCTGCGTTTCAAAACGGTCGTTCTTTATATATATAAAAGCGCCGTTGTTACGTTAGGCTTAAGTTTACACTCAATAATTAAGGCGGCATGTGGTTTGTTTGTTTCATGAAGACATTTATTGTGTTTCTTGTGCTAAAACAAAACACGTACAAACAGACGTCTGACATAACCAATGAATAAAACCGTTCCTTGTTCCCTGGAATTGGAGTTCAAATTATAGTTCGTTGCGTTTGAGTGAACTCTAATCCGTTTTTATTCGTATACCTTTACAGCTGTGAGTATGGGGATACGAGCTCTAATGCTTTTTTTCTAAACGGCAAAGCCGTTTTTTGTTCAGTTAATTGTGTTTCTTGTGCTTGTTGAAAGTAAGGGTAACAGAACTAGATATCGGTAAATGGCTATAGATGCTGCCACCTCTGTCATTTGGTGGCAATGCCTCTTTAAGCCGGCCCACGTTGGGGTTCAAAGATGCCGGCAAATAAACATTACACTGGTGCAGACTGCTAAATGAAGTTATTGGTATTACCAGGAGAATGCGTATGCTTTATTAATTTCCTCCTGGTATTACCCACTTGTTATAACAATGATTGGCGAATAACGAATAAGTTGTTTTCGAAGCGTTCGAGATACAACAATACTCCAGAAGGCACAGCTCGAGGGATTATTGTTGCAACCGAGAACTGCTTCGAAAACAACTTATTCGCCAATCATTGTTGCATCAAAGAGGGTAATATCAGGACTTGTAAGCCTACAGTGTTTAAACCACGTGCGGTTTAAATCACCGATCCAGAGTATTGTTGTCATTGACGTATTCTTTCATTGTCGTATGTAATATCCCAGGAGCTCAGGAAATTATCGATAATTTTTTTCATTCCGAGTGTTTTGGCCCCTTCAAACTCACGAGTGATATTTAGGCAGACATTAATTTCACGAGTGCGAAACACGAGGAAATTATCTGCCAATAGTGAGTGAGTTTAATGGGCCAAAACACAAGTGTTGAAAAAAAAATTGATTATTTCCAATAGCTCGCGGGGTGTATAGTTAGGGAATTTCTCGTCATTTTTCATTCTTCAGCACGCGAAATTACGTATGTAGAACTAAAACATTTATGAAAGTCGCTGCTATACCCTCCAAATAGCGGCGCTTCGATTTGCACCACGGCCGCCGAGTATAAAATTGATATTAGGCGCCGCTGAAGATTGTCTCATTGGGGCACACCTCCAAACATTTTTACTTTAAACAATTCCGTAATAATAAATTAGTAAATGTAGTACATATTTTGACTTTTTTGTAAAATTGTAAGAGTAAGTAAAAAAAAAATCAAATACGTACTACAGTGGAGCATAATACATTACAAAACAATAAATTGCTCCGAATTTGTTGCTATGGTTACGTTAGGCCTAACGACGCAGCAGAGCTTTGCAAATGAAGAGCGGCTTTTACGTGTGACTGCAGGCGTTGCTAGGTTACGCAAAGGATGGACACTGCGTATTTCGATAGAAAGGCCTTCAGGAGTGTTTTTGGTAGGAAAATATATACTTTAATTAAGTTTTAATTTTAAATGAATGCAACAAGCGTATCGCAACACGTCGACACTGTAACGTTCGAATCGAATGATGCCCTTAAGAGTACCAGATATGCTGATCCTGTTTTATATTGCTGTTCGTCGACCATTGAACGCTACAGGATACCCCCTTACTGGTTTAGTTTTAAGTTTCGAAAGCTACTGAAGTATTATGGCTGTAAGTCGGTTGTGATTGGACGAATTTAGTCATTGAAATTTCCCCATCAGGCAACATTGACGATTTCGGGTTGTTTCGTAAAAACAAAGATACGTACGTATTTATACTGTGTGGCCATTTCCTTTTTCTCTTTATATTGGTGGCTGGTTTCCCGATGTCTAACACGTAAGTTTCTTTTTCTTTTTTTTGGCTATATGTCTTTGGTCCCGGTGAATTTGTTGGAAACTAGGTCTTGATCTTGTGAAACAAGAAACAATTACGTAACGTGTGTTTTGAAACGGGATATGTTGAATCTATAGGGAAAATGTTGAATCTAGGTTTTAGTAAAAAGAAAACTATGATTTTTGTATTTACCAGTATTCATACCGGCTGCAGTCCCGGCAACGCGTCCAAGATGGATTGAAACAGTTAACGGACCATGTGCGTTTCCAGCGAACCATACGTGTATTTTAAGAAGGGAAATGTTGGATTTTTTTAATTTAGTTGACAATTTTAATTTGGTGGACATTTGGTAGTTTTCGTATCGTAGTTCCCGCATCATTGCATTTTGTCAATAGGGCTGAGATATCGGTAGATAATGTTAAGATAATGTTTTACAACCCGCATATGGCAAATGTTAGCTATAACATATTTCACCTTCACGAAATTCGCTCTCCTTATTGTTGTTTGCAGGCCGTTTTTAAGCTGCGTGATCGCAGCGTGTGGTGGCTTATTGGGACACACAACTTATTTTTACACACACAAAACTTTCATGAAACCGGAACAAGATGGCCACTGCCGTGGGCGCAGTTTACGGTTTGTATTCCTAGCTTGTAGTGTGTCTTATCCGGTGTTGGCATGCCGAAGTTCCGGTTTCATGAAAATTTTGTGTTTGTAGAAAAACGGTTGTTGTTTGTCCCAATCAGCCACCGTAGTTTCTTCCCATTTGCCTTCAAAAGTCGTGCCCTCATAATGTGACCCTTGCCGAGTGTAGCTATCCATAGGAAAGTGATGCTCTCGTAATGAAGTAAGTATATTGCTCTAAGTTGCCACCAATCACGCTAGATGCTGCAAACTTTAGTGTGGTGGCAACCCTCTTTTAATTTGTACTAGTGAATAATTTTTCTTAAAGGCTGGGAGATTTCTTCCTATCCGATAACAGGCCAGCGTAGATGTCGGTCCTTGCATGTTGCCGTTCTACCGTCTCGCGAGATTCAGCGTAGTAGTGCAATAACGTCACTTCCGCTTGCTTCTCACGTGACTCGGCGTTGCGCGTGCGATAAGAAAACATCAATGGAACGAGGATCGCGTGATGGCATGAACGCCAAAATTGTGTCGTCATAAACTGGAAACTATGATAGATCGCGAAAGTATACCCATTATCTAACTAACTGTGCCAAACAGTAAATATGAGTTGGACGCCCGAAAAATATTTCCCAATATTCAACACCCACTGGAGGGGATGGAGGATATGTAAAGAAAAAAAAATAGAACTCGGCCCAACACGCCAGTTAGACAGCTTGAATAATGCTGTCATGGCAGTTAACCAACAAATTACTCGCTCATAAGATTCACAAGATACGCTGATTGAGTGAGCGATGCGAACGTACATCGGTGTTTGTTCAGTGTTAATAAAACTGACGTCAGAATTGTTCACTAAGCATAATCAGACCAAAAGGTTTTCAATGAAACATAATTCGGCGCACACCAATTTTTCAAACGCTGCATCCAACACCGCCCGTGCTTCAGCTATACTCTGTTCCATATTATGTTTGCAGGAAACTCACTGCATGACGACACATTTCCTTGCACTCAGAGTGCAAAAACATGTCGCTGTAACGTTTGTAGACTCAACCCAGTTACTGTTAGAGTCTGCGAGTGGGATATTTACGTCTTTGTGCACTCGTAGTGGAAAGAAACATGACGTCATACTGTCATTTTCCTGCAAACATAATGTGGAACAGACTTTAGATGGTTTTGATGTAATTCATAATCTGTTCTGGTCTCTCTCGACCTCACAGCCTAGAGTGAGTAAGCGTAATTTGCCGCTGTCTGGTCTCAATGAATGGCGTGTTTGGTCATTTGACATGAAAACTCCGCCTGCGAGTTAGCTTCTCAGTATCGCCCGTGTGAACGAGTTTCATTTTCGATTTGACGCTAATCCGACACGTGCTGCCATGTAGCGATCGGGTCGGGCATCGCCAATGCGGAGGAAGGCTCTGCAACACCGGGAAGGGAAAACGGTCGAAGACCTGGTCTAGAAGATCGCATTACGCATCTGCAAGACGAAGGATTAAATTGTAGCGTGACATATTGGGGAATAGAGGTTTTACGAACTGCTAAAAAAAAAATGTTAAAGGGCCAAAATTGAGTCAGACAAAGAATACAACACTAGAATTCTCTTTCGTCGAAACCGCTATGATTGGGGCAATTAACTATGCACTTAACAATAACAATAGGATAAAATTCAATTTTACGGAATAAGCCGAAGGCTCAACAAGAATTATAAATAAATACAGATGCAAACCTATTTACGTTGTCTTTTGGACTTACATGTCAGACTGCCTGAGCTGGGAATCGAACCCACGACCTTTGAAAGCAACGCTACCGCTGAGCCATATTGACACTGCCTATGGGGGAAAAAATATATAAAAAAATACATAAATTAAAAGTAAAATAGTGGATAAAATATGGGAGGGAGGAGACGGGTGAGGTGAATTCGAGTAGGGTGGAGAAGAAATAAAAAGTAAAAATCACTGGTAAAAATCGCCAAGTTTCTAATGGTTCGGCCCTTCAAAGGAGTGATATCAACACACCAAAACATTCGCCAAGTTAATCGCACCGCCTAATAGTTCGAAGGTTAAATGAAAACTAGAACATTGCTACTTTGGCTACACAAATTTGATTCTGCATAATGCGAAAACATAAATTGAGATAGATTTAAAATGTATGACCATATTAAACCGTATTACGAAAATATGCCATAAATGTTTTTACGTGTAAAAATGAATTGTGGGTTTTGAAGCATCCATTTGCTTAAAATATATTTTTTTTTAACATAAAAAAAGATGCTTCAAAGCACGGTTAAATAGGGTCGGAAAGTTTAAAATCTTTATGTCAATTTATGTTTTCGCTTATGCGGAAATCAAATTTGCAGCCAAATTTATAAAAATGTAAACATTCTAGTTATTTACCTCAACATTTCGTTTGCCAGTCATGTTTGCTTTTTTTTTATTTTTATTTTTATTTTTTTCTTGGTAGTATTAAGTAGTTTATTACGACGGCTCGAAGTTCATGGTGAACTTGTGTGTGACGTATAAGTCAGGTACAATAGAATGGCACATGATAACGAATAATATGGAGGAAATATTGAACACATTATTTGTTGACAAGTACTATTTTGAACATAAATCCATATTAGGCATCATAAACAAAAATAAACACAAAGTAACAGTTTAAGTACAAAAAAAAATAATATTTACTTCCTCCTCCGTCCTACTCAACTGACCCTTCTTCTCCCTCCCCTATGTAATCCTATTGTTGTAAGATCTTAATAGTAACCGGTATCTTCCCCTCACAAGTGCGTAGTTTGGGTGCTTCAACTATTCCTCGTTCATATTATTGGAGCCAAGTTGCAGCCCGATACCAACAGAACACGTCCCAAGCGTATTACGAGCTTTGTAAGGGGATTTCCTGGGAACCAGTCGAAATTGAGCAAGCACGGCCGAGTGGCGAGCACCTAGCCAATAGGATGCAGGGATCGAAACCCGCTTACTGACAGTGTTGCAGTTGAACGACAATAATTGTTCAATAGTCGTCTCATGTTATGAAAAAGCTACATAAACACATAAATCAATCGCATTTCACTATTATTTGTAAGAATTGAATGCTTGATTCAAAAAAAAAAATAAAATAATGTTAAAAGTCTTAAGGGCGCTTCAATATTAATTTCTGAAATTTCGAGCTTGTCTTAGTCCATGTCACTTCATCAAAACGGTGGTAACGCAGGATGAATCAATCTCTACAAGTACTAGCAGTTCTTTGGCATGAGTAGCGTCGTGCATGAACACACAAGCATGAACCATAGAACCGAATGTTGCGAAAGTCCGTTATTGCTTGCGTACGTGACATCTGGACAGCAGCGCACTTCACCCAGGATTGTTTTTTTTTGGGGGGGGGGGGGAGAATTTGGTGCAAGAATTTAGCTATAAGGGGCGTAAGGTGGAGGGCGGTTTTAAGTCCCTCGTAGTTCTGTAAAACAACCTTTAAAGTGGCACTATCACC
>JAHWFP010218463.1:0-17278 GCA_023313725.1 Lithobius niger
GTGACAATTGTTTTAATTTGTTTTAGTTATTTTAATTGTTTTTAATTGTGACAATTATTTGCCTGTATTATAATTTTTAGACAGGTGTTAGTGGATACTGAGCATCCCTTCCTGATTTCCTTTTGCCAATTTTTGGTAATAAATTTAGTATTATTATAGTATTATTAGAATAGTGAGAAAGGGACAATTGGAAAAAACAGAGATGCTTCTCATTGCACCTGGAGCTGAAGATAGCTAAGTTAGCTAAGAGATTTAGAAAGATAAGAAAGCTAGGTTGGAAAAAAATACGAGCTTGTAAGGTGAAAAAACCATTACACATACCAACCTTTTTTCAAACTTCATATCATACTACCAAAATTATCCTACTAGTGATCCCTTTAAAGAAAACAACAAATCGCCATATGGTGCTCCTTGTCTATAGCCCAAGCCCAGGTTTTAGTCAAAATCAGTAAATATTATCACAAACATAACAATATTAAAAAAAAGTGCTACACCTATAGTCTGTTCCACATTATGTTTGCAGAAAACTGACTGTATGATGCCAAGTTTCCTTCCACTACGAGTGCAAAAAACACGTAAATATTCCATTCGTAGACTCTAACGTTAACTGTGTAGAGTGTACAGGTGTGATCTCCATATGTTTTTTGCACTCTTAGTGCAAGGGAACGTTGTCATACAGTCAGTTTTCTGCAAACATAATATGGAACAAACTATAGTGCACTTAATGCATGTGGGTCAAAATCAATAAACCTCAACACAAGTATAATGATGGTGAAAGCCTTTGCATTTGGGCCAAAATAAATAAACCTTAACACACGATAACCATAACACAAATTTAACGATAGTAAAAAAAATTGTACAACATTTAGCACAAACCCCATTAAATGCATTCGGTTCGAAAATTTAAGCATGGCATCCAATAATCCTCAGCAGAAATCTAAGAATAGTAAGAATGTGCAATATTTAACACAAGTCCCATTAACCTTAAGTTAACCTGGACAAAAAAAATCAAGTAAAAAATGTGCACCACTTAGCACAAACTCGTTAAACTCGTTAAGTAAACCTTAACTACAACTCGTTAAACTCAAGTAACCCTTAACTCCAAATTTCATCAAAGTCTTAGGAGAAATATAAGGATAGTAAAGAATGTGCAACACTTAGTGCTAGCCCTGCTAAATTCAAGTAGGACTAAACTTACACTGAAAATTTAGTGGTACATCCAATACATCTTAACAGAAAAGTCGCTGCACTCATTAAACTCAAGTAAACCTGTTCAAGCCGAGCAGAAATATAAGGCTGGTAAAAAACATAGAACATTTAGTACAAACTCGAGTAAACCCGGACCGAAAATTCAAGTGGTACGTCCATGCCTTTGTAAAAAATGTGCAATACTTAATGCTAACTAGCTAAAATCGAGAAAACCTGGACCGAAAATTCAACTGGTACATCCAAGTCTTAAGTCCAAATATATAGTTAGTAAAAAATGGCGAGCACTTAGTGGAAACTTAGCTAACTTCAAGTAAAAAACCGACCAAAAATTCATGCGCACTATCTATTGATGTGACTTCCTGCTATTAGAGTAATCTTGCCGTCACTCCGTCATGAGACTTCCGAGCATTATAGTAAACCTTTGACGTCATTTCCGATCAATAGAGTAAACCTAGACGTCACTCAGTCACGAATCTTCTAGTCACTCTAGTAAACTTTTACGCCACTTCCATTCAAAAGAGCAAATCTTTGGTCTCACTTCTGGTCAATAGAGTAAACATTGGCGTCATCCAGTCACGTGACTACTGGTCTCCCGAATAAAGCTTGACGTCAATTCCGGTCAATGCGACCAATCTTGATTACACTCGACCACGTGACTTCTTGTTATACGATAAACCATGACACCACTTTCAGTTAAACTGGTAGGAGCGAAATTCCCTCGTTTCCAGGAGTAAAAGAGGTAGCAAAAGACAGTTTTACTCCCTCGTCCTGGGACGAACTGGTAGCAAAATGCAAATTAGATATAGCCGAATACAAGTGTGCCTTTTTCTACAGGTGGCATGACCGACCATATCGTATATACCTCCTACTATAATTGAAAAAGCTATTATGGGCATTGAAGCCATATAGCAAAACTGTTTAGATGAACGTAATCACTACAATTATGATTACGTTGTCTAAACGTTTTGCATAACAGCTTCAACGCCCATAATTGCTTTTTCTACGGCAAGGCATCTTCAAAGACACATTTTGCACAAGCTCACCCTTCGGAAATACACCATTTTAAAATCGGCACGATTTTTACAACGATTTCTTGTCACGCTGTTAACAATTAGGCATGGCCTCGCATAACAATTGATTACAAACAAAAACGTCAGTGTGCAGTAAAAAAAGAAGTTATATGATTGAAGTTTCACTTTACTTGTTAAAATGTACATGAATAAAAATTTATGATTTTTTATTTAAATAATCAAATGTAGAAGTGAGAAAATTGCCTATTCTTAAGTAATATTGAGCTTTACAAATTAAATAACTAGGAGCTGTCGTCTCTTTAAAGTTTAGCTCAGCAACTTGCGCATTCATACAACCAAGAATTTATAGGGTTGGGGAGGAGAATTTGTAACTCTAAAAAGTCCCTATTGATACGTCTTAGATCCATTTCCAGTTAGTTCCGTCCGAGTTTTTGGAGGGCACCACACGTTCCATCTTGTAATTTTTTGCTCATTTTTCAGCCCAAATCTAAAGTAAACTAAATTACAACTAAGCTAAGCTAATTTTAGCTAACCTAATTAGCTAACCTAATTTAAAGCTGAAATTTTATGTATCTGGACTACAACTGGCTGTATCTGGTCTTGAGGTTGAATACTATTTCTTCACATTTTTACTGGAATAATGGAATAATTTTAGAAAAGTAAAGTTTATGAACTTTAAAAACTGCAGTTTGCTGCAGTTTTGCTGCATTTCTAATAAATTATTTGGCACGTAGAGTGTGTAAATTACTTTTCAGAACCCAGTTTAGGTGATATATTTTTTCAAAACACAAAACACAAAATGTTTTTTCAGAACACAAAACACGTAAAATAATTGTTCTAGAACACAGTTTGGGTGATGAAAATGTTACGAACTGCCAAAACAAAACTCCAGTCTTAATACAGTTACAACCATTTTAGCTCCATGGACAAACAGCTATTACAATTTAAATCTTTAAAACTTAGTATCCACATTTACACTCACTAAACACACTGTAATTCTAACCGTTAAACTCATATTTGGTTGTGCAGTCTTTCAGTGAGCAGTGTATGATAGTAGCTTGGCTGTCGATAGCTCCAGAAACTAAATTGATATTGCCAAAAGGCTCTGCTATGGAGTTTTAAACCCTTCCGTCTTCCCCACACTGTATTCATTAGCTCTGTCCTTGCTTTAGTCCCCTGTATAACTCAGTCTTACCTCTGTGGGCTGTAGGTAGTACCGAACATTTCCTTCAAATTCTTCCATTAGATCCAACCGTACCTCTCTAGCATTGAGTAACATCAGATATTTAGAATAACTTATTTCGGTTCGTGCGTGCATCACCACCTAAAAAAATTAAAGCTTATAATGAAAAAAGAAACAAAATAGGCCATCATTGCGGATGACTAAGACTGACAAGTGATTACGGCGTAAGTACGATAAAATTCACATGATCATCACTAGGAACTAATTTTTCTTTTTTTAAGCCTGTCTTTTGTTCTTAAACATTTTGTGCCTGATCTTGCGTAAAATGCCGGCATGCATCGTATTTTAACTTTGCATTAATTGGTTTCTTATTTAAAACCCCAGGAACTATTTGGCATATTTCCCACGCCAAACGTCTTCGTGAAAAATTGCCAAATAGGTTTGGTAGTACCCTATGCACGTCCTGTGATGAGCTCAGCTCTTGCACTTTATCTCCAGGTTTTCAACATTTGCACACGACTGGTCTATAGAATAAAAAGAGGCTCGTGTCATTCGTTCAAGTTTTTTGTTCTGTCACGAACGGGTAAATATTACTGTAATGATATTCGACCAACAAACTACCATTGAACAGTGACAAGCCTAAACTTAAAGGGAGGCATTTCAGTAATCGACTGCCATCTCGTAGTGTAGCAAGTTGTAATTTTTCTTAAGAGCATCCTTGAACCACTCCTTACAACTTATGGGATGAACTGCATTTTAAACCAGACTCCTACAGCAGATGTAGTGGGTTTCATGTGGGGTTTTTAAATAAAGTACAGATAAATTTTCCGAACATGAAGGAAGTGTATCAAAAGAACAGTAACCCACTGACTGGGCTTAAAAAAACACTCGGGGTAGAACAGCAACAACTATTTTAAATTTTCAGCACTTATACACGTTTGTGCCTTGATCACCTGACAAACAGAACAATAACACAATGAGAATGGTAGCAAACCACATTTTGAAGAAGTAAAAGAATAAATACTTACAAATAAAAGCATGAAAAACATGATCAAGATCAGGTGATCAAGGCACAAACGTGTATTAAGTGCTGAAAATTTAAAATTGTTGTTGCTGTTCTACCCCGAGTGTTTTTTAAGCCCAGTCAGTGGGTTACTGTTCTTTTGGGTTTTTAAGCATCTTGCTAAGCAAGATACACTAGTGACCAAGGCTTCAGAGACATAACAAATGAACGCTAAAATATCACCATTTCCATATATGATTTCACAAGTCAGCTCACGTCAACAAAACTTTAAAATACGTAAATATTGATTCATAACAATTCGGCTTACCACAATCATAGTTTAAAATCTTGTTTAGTTTCATACGTTTTTACTGGAAGGCGGAGCTGAATGAACACCGAATCTGTGCAGGTTAGCTTAATTTTAAGAATTGTTTCACTTAAAATAAACTACTAATTTTTACACTTTGACCTTATTTTATTCTTAACTTAGAGTCTTGTGGGGTCCTTGCCTCTTTGTTACCTTCAGTGAACTGCACCACTGTTTTGTCCCTTTTGCTTCTTCAGGATTCGAAGAAAACAAGAACTGTTTCATTTCTGTTACGAAAATAATTATTTGCTCAGTAGCAATCTACCCCAAAACAAAACTTGTTAAGGATTCCCGCCAAGCTTTTTGGTCGTGTGAAGTCGTGATATCAAACACCAAGCTCTTTCGCCAAGCTAATCCCACCGAGTAATAGTTCGAAGGTTAAATGAAATGTACGAAAATTGCTTACAGCGCAATTTTCAATTATTTCATTTAACGTTTGAAGTATTAGTCGGTGGGACTAGCTTAGCGAAAGAGCTTGGCATTTGATATCACGACTTCACACGGCCGAAAAGCTTGGCGGGAATCCTTGACAAGTTTTGTTTTGGGGTAGATATCAGTAATTTTTGGTCCAAATTGATGAAATCCATTTTAAAATGCC
Organism: Lithobius niger; assembly: GCA_023313725.1. Lineage (NCBI taxonomy): Eukaryota > Metazoa > Arthropoda > Chilopoda > Lithobiomorpha > Lithobiidae > Lithobius > Lithobius niger. The sequence continues at coordinate 5,392 of JAHWFP010218463.1, forward strand.
AATCTAGTTTTCTGGTCCATTTCTTTTTATTCTTTTTTTTTTTGGTTTCGTTAGAATTTGAGGACAGCAGTCACCTTTTTTCATTTGATTAGCATTTTTATTAGTATTGCAGTATGTCACTTTGGTATTGTTGCATAAAAACAATGTTTAAAACGATATATAACAATCAATTTGGACCTTTGGAGCTCCCTAACCCCTGAACCACTTGACCAATTAGAAAGGTCCATATGAAAAGGGCACATCTCCAGAGCAATACCTGTAAACTGAGCAAAGAACCAGCGTTATTTACCGCATGGAAGAATTTATTTTCGTGATACAAAAACAAGCGTTAGTAGTTAGTAGTAGTTAGTAGTTAGTAATTAGGCAAATATCAACGTTATTCACGTCGTCTTTTCAACAAGAAAACATGAAGCTGAGTGACTTTTATGTTGGCAGGCGACCAAAGTCTCCCGATTAAACAAGTTTCAGCCTTTTCTGTCGCATAGTTATTATCCTCAGATGGCTGAAAACAGCCAAACTACCTTTGCAGTAAAGACACAACGTGTCTAGTGGTCGCCATGCTCGTATATACATATTATCTGGATGTTATCTTTTATCTTGGCGGGCGACACACTAGCGTGTCTTGAGAAGTAGTAAGTGGTAAGTTATTAGGCAAATATCAACGTTATTCACGTCGTTTTTTCAACAAGAAAACGGTAAGCTGTGTCATTAATAGTGACTTTTATGTTGTCAGACGACCAAAGTCCCCCGATCCAACAAGTTTCAGCCTTTTCTGTCGGATCGTTATTTATCCTCAGATGGCTGAAAACAGCCAAACTACCTTTGCTGTAAAGACACAACGTGTCTATTGGTCGCCATATACATTTTATCTGGATGTTATCGTTTTATCTTGGCGGGCGACACACTAGCGTGTGTCTTGATACGTTTCAGCAATCTCAGCAATCTCTGAAAACAACATAATGGCGGCGTTCAGTTTACAACATAATTTTGTCGACTCACATTCCTTGATTTTGCAGAGTTTACTTTTTTTTTTTAGAAAATGTAGGAATCATTACAGTTCACTCTTACACATTAACTGCCTCTCTAGCCCCTCCAGTTGTTTCTTAAGAATTAGTTTCAACCCGTCTGACGTATTTCACTGAAAGGTTCCACATTAGTATGTGTGACAAATAAACAGTTAATAAACGAATTATCAGATGTCGTGGGGATTTATGCTTTGCTTACTTTGTTGTGGCTGTGCAGTAGTGTGTATCGAGATCCATTACGTAGAATGCTTTGATCAACGAAAGTAGTATTTTCCACCTATTGAATAATATGATACCACTCACCAGTTGGCAAAAGAAAACCAAGAGTTGGCAATTTGAATTTAGCCCACTTGCCGAAAAGGCGAATTACAATAAAGACTGACACTCCAAAAGCGATATCTATGGAAACAAGAGAAGTTTCACGCAAATGGTCTGAAGTATGGGCTCAACTTTACAAAGAGCTAAACAATATTTGTTTCTTAAATATTACTGGGGTTAAATAAAATTCTGCAATGCAATAAATGCAACCATCACTAAACTCACTGTGAATCAAAAATTAGTTCTGCAACCCGGCCTTCTCACAGCAGGCATTTATTTTTTGAAGCTTTCAACAGACGAACTGCCATTCGCAACACAAGAAACTTTTGACTACATAATGGCCAACTCGTTATATAGTCAAAAGTTTGTTGTGTTGAGAATCAGACTGGCAGCTTACCAGTCAAGAAATACATGTCTACTTTCTGAAGGGTGGGTTGCAGAATTAAATGCTACCATGTACCGTACAAGATGTACTCGGTAAATTGCGATTACAGTCCAGGACATGGCGAGTGCTTTATGAAGTCCAACTGCTTCTGAATTGACATTTGAAATGGATGCTTTCAGAAATTACAGTCTGACTGGCAATGTATGTATTTTTCTGCTAAGAGCCTCAAGAAGTCTTCCCTCAAGCTTTTTACATGGAAATAAATTTTACTTCTATTCTATTGTATTCTATTCTAGTCTCAACAATAAATTTGGATAACTAAAGCATTTTTGTGATGTCTAAAATTACTTTATTTTGTCTACATACCCGTAACCTTGGATATACAAGAGTTTCATCATTAGGACGGTAGAATTTCAGTTCCAATAAGAGCTCCGATACTTGAAATGGCAAGTTTGATCCTACATTTAAAGAAATAAACGTTTTAACAGAACCTACGTTAGCTGGTATGGCATGCATGTGAATGCATACTAATAAATGTACATATTTAATGTGGCAGGCAAATCTTTCAAATAAAAATTAAGAAAATAAATAGTGCTTGGTGCGGAATGTAATTACACTTGTAATTACCCTATCCACCACCGCTCCATACTTTCCTAGGATCACTCCTTGTTGTTACAGTTGTACAGATAGTGCACCTAAACTACAGTACAATTCCAATTAAACTATAAACTTCTTATGCCAAGTGATGAAGCCAAGTAATATGATGAGTGACGAATAATTCATAAACAAACCAATGCAATGACAGGTGTTTGTTTATTATCTTCTCACTGCAGTTTAATTTTCTTCAATATTGGTCAGTTTGGAACGTAGAAGCAGCGTTAACTATGGTTCATTAATATCATATGTCATGTAAGAAAATGAAACAGTGGGTGTTGATCATTGCTTTTCTGTTGTCCGTATACTGAATTTGTGTGTTCAAGATAGTGTCGTACTGGAAACCTTACCAGACATAGTTCACGTGAGAGGCATCTCATCATTGCGTGGTAGATCGTCCATGTCGAATTTGTGGCTTCTGACACCGCGCATGTGCTCCAGCGTGTTTTGGAAGGAGGATGGTCGCTCCTTTTACCTAGTCTTTCTCCCTCTGAAGTAGTGTCAGTTGAGGGTCCCACAATGAGTGACGTGTCTGTGTCTAGCGTTTTGGAGTATATGGAAGTGTCTGTAGCTGACGGGTCTGCTGTACCTAAATTTGTGACAGGAGAAAGTTCTGAGGATCCACTTTAAGTCTGAGTCCCCACAACAGTCACCGAAGTCGCAAACTCCTTGTGTCTTATCCCAGAACAGGTTCCAGGTTCAGTCAAGTATATAAATAATAATAATTTTTTTTTTGACCACATGTGTGTCAAGGTAGTTGGAAGGGGAGAGTGTCCCACTAACACCAATCCTAAAACTAAAAGTCTGATCAGTCACCAGGTGATGCCCGCAACTGCCCAACCCACCCCGGCCGCTTCAAGAAACGTTCAAACGAGAGACCGCACAAAGCGTGTTTGAAGGCTGCAGTGGAATTTGCCGAGACTGCCGTCTCAGGAAGGGAGTTCCAGGCTGGGATAACCCGAAAAGAGAAAATGTTTTTTCTACAGTCACGATTTATCCTTGGAGCCACCAGTTTCAAAGAGTGCCCACGGGTGGAGTGCACTGTGCTCAATTCGAAAAATGGCAGGACAACATTAGTGTGTTCGTGGAGAATTTTAAAAACCAAAATGAGATCAGATCTCAAACGGCGAAGCTCAAGAGATTCAAGACCTGCTTTCTGCAAGCGTGCACAGTAAGGCATCTCTCGCAAATTTGGCAAACTCTTCGTGAAACGTCGCTGCACCGACTCAATTAGGACAATGTCCTTCAATAGCTATGGTGACCACACAGAGCTTGCATATTCCAACAATGGCCGGACAAAGACTTTAAAAGCCCAGATCTTAGTTGTGATATTTCCCGATCGAAAACAACGGTTCACAATTGCAAGTCGTTTAAATGCTGCCGTGGACACTTTCCTGCAATGCAGGGACGATTTTAAATCAGATGTCAACCAAATCCCGAGGTCCCGTACGTCTGATACATCTGGAATGCGGTTATTATCGATCAAGTAGGAGGCTGGGTTTATATGATGGCCAATGTGGAATGACTGACATTTTTTGATGGAAATTGGCAATTGCCATAAATTAGCCCAATGACTGACATTGTCTATCATGCAAGCAAGTGTTTCAGTGTTTTCTGCAGTTAAGACCACAGTGCTCAGCTCAAGATCATCTGCAAATTTAAAACTCGAAACATTTTCGCTATTGCACACAAGGTCGTTCAGATAGACCACAAATAGCAGTGGCCCGAGGACCGAGCCTTGTGGTACACCACTGATGGTTTGCATTTTGGTAGAAAACGTATTTCCAACAATGACCCTCTGGGATCTATTTGATAAGAAGGCAGCAATCCAATTTAGTAACTTACCGCCAAAGCCAATGTTTCCAAGTTTGAATAATAATTTGCGGTGAATAACAGATTCAAAAGCTTTTTGAAAATCGAAATAGACAATGTCAGATGGCACCCCGATGTCAAGAGCACTTGTCCAGTTGTCCATGGCAAGGAGAAGCTGATGGGTTACAGAGCGCCCCGGCATAAAACCAAACTGGTCACAGTTAATCAAGTTGAACTTCTCCAAAAAAGACAACATAGTATTTCTAACTATGGTCTCCATGACCTTGCATGGAACAACCGTAAGAGAAATTGGTCGATAGTTTGAAGGGTCTGCCGCCTCACCCTTTTTAAAGACAGGTATGACGTTTGCTGTTTGCCAGATTGTTGGCAGAACACCCTCACGGAACGAATGTTCGAAGATAACAGCTAACGGAAAACAAATTTCATCCTGGATCTGCTTGTAAAAAAAAGCGGAGAAACCTTCTGGCCCAACTGCATGACTTGATTTCAGTTTTGATATGGTAGTTCGAACCAAGGAAGGAGAGAAAACAACGGAGGAGCAGACCGCGCTGTCGTACCTACAAGTACTCCAAGCATCCAAAGGGCAGTCGTCATCAACAATGCCGTTTGAGGCGAATATCTTGTTAAGGGATTCAGCCTTGTCAAAATCTACAGTGAGAAAATCATCTCCAGACTTCAGTGGGGGAATAGTACGGGAGGAGCCAGTTTGCTGGCGGTAAAAACGGAACAGTGCAGAAAGGGAACCTTCCTTGACAATTTTTGATTCCGCCACCTGGTGCCAATCATTTACCAATTTAGTGTAGTCACTTTTACATCTATTATAATTAGTAAGGTTTGCAGGAGAATGCTCTCTTTTGAGAAGCTTCCACAGCTTCAGCTTACGTCTGCCAACCTTAGCTATAGCAGGAGGGAGGCCAAGCTTCATCCTATGATTTCTGGCTGAGTATTGCTGGCTCATGTTAACCATAGTTTTCAAAATCTGCATGAAGTTTGACCAAACACAATCAACAGATGTTGCTAGTTGTAAGGACCACTCTCGCCAGTCGTACGCTGCCAAGCGCTTGCGAAGTAAGTTAAAATCTATTTTCTTAGTTGTAGGTGCCTTCTGTGCTGGAATCGCAGTGGCACAATGTAACCGGAAAGAAACAGTGCAATGGTCACTCGAGCCGAGATGGTCTTCAACACACAGATCATAGACCAGACGCTCATCCTGAGAAAAGACAAGGTCGAGTATGTTGTTTCCTCGGGTAGGATTTGTTACATGTTGCTGAAGCCCCAACGGTGCAATAATTTCTAGGAAGTGGCGATGATTCGAATCGGCAGCTGTTAAGTGGGTCCAATTTACCGTGGAGAGGTTAAAATCACCAAGGATAATGTTGGAGCAATTGTTTCGAATTGCTGTGACCAAAAAGTTACCCATGTTTAAAATTTTTATTGGTTCGTGACTGTCAGGCAAATAACCCAGAACAAAATTCAGTTTTTGTTCCGGCAACAAAACTGACATAGCCTCAGCATTGCCAGCAAACAAAGCTGGAACCACCTTTAGTTCTCTACGATGTAAGATGGCGACACCGCCCCCCCTGGTGGCCCTGTCCAGCCGCACCATCTCATAGTTGTAAGGCCCAACCACCATACGGTCGGTAAACCCCGGGGACAACCAAGTTTCCACAACAAAAATAAGATCAAAACGGTTACTCGCAAGAATGGACCGCAGGCCACCTAAGTTCCTGACCAGACTTCTAGCATTTAAAGTAAGACAATTCAAATCGTTAGACAAGGATGTAATAGTTTGATCCCGTTGATCATAGGATGTGGACGGAACCCTCGTGTTGCAGGATGGAATACTTCCAGTTAAGGAATACTTCCAGTATGGTGGCTCTGTTACTGAACAAATCCCATTTCCTCGACCGTTTCGGCTAGTAGGATAAAAAGACGATTGGGCTGGTCCGTTACATCCAGAAAACCCGGGAAATGCAACCCCAGGAAAAAAAACAGGGGAGGTGTTTGGGAGGGTATTGGGTGAATTAACCCTTAAAAATGTATATATATATATATTGTATATTATTTTAAAAAAAAGATAGTCAAGGATTCGAGTTCAATCATTCTAACTGGCACAGGTGCATAACTTAGCTGCAACATGAAAACGCCATTATACCTAAGCCCTAAAAATAATATAAGAATAATAATATAAGTAATATACTGTTCAGTTAATACTTTTAATAGTTTGGTGTGGTAACAAGTATGAATCACCATTTGTTAATGTCAATCTTCAATCGTTATTTTTACGCTACTTTCATTTCTGCTGACTAATAACAAAACATTTGGTACTTTAGCACACAGGCCTGAAATGGACCGGGGGTCACTAATAATCAGCTACAGGTTGTTAAGAAACCAAAAATAAAAACAAGTTGTATTACCGAAGCAAGAGAGTAGTTCTGGGGTCAAGTTAAAAAACATAAAATAAATAAAATATGGAAACATGGCAACAATATCAGTAAAACGAGCCAGTATGGCACTGACAAAAGTTAAAACACTGATATAAACTACATAAAATCAGACAGGTATTTAGACAAATATACAGTCTGCAATTTCGTTTTGAGAGAATGTAACGAGGCTGCTGCATTAAATCAACATCATTTGTTATCGGAAGTTCTCTACTACCTGTGGTAGATACTTGTTTAAACACCTGTACTCAATTGCTTTTCATTCAACATAGTTCAAATACAGTTAGCCTTACATACATAAAAGCCAGCTGAAGACTTCAATAGCGTAGCATAAAGTTAGATATAATACATTCTTATACTTTCATCTCATCTGCCAAATATGTAGTTAGAGTGGTCCAGAGTGTAGTCGTGTGTGTCATTGGTGATGTGGTGTATTGCTGTGTAGCGTAAGGTCGTGTATTATTATAGTTCTGGGGCGCATGGCATTAGGCTGGGGGCCTCAATAAAAAATAGAATGGAATGGTTCACTAAGAGGAAGAGTATCTTTTATTACACGGGTTTGGTTTTTTTTTTTTTACGGTACACGAATCCAAACTGAATTATCTGCCCTTGAAGATTAGGAAAATAAATGCAGACGCCAGCACAGGTGTGCACGAGTTCTTTATGGAGAAAAACTGTCCTCAATAAACCGATCTCAAAATGAAACTTAGGCATAAAAGATTACGTTTGATGAACCTGGCAACGCTAATTTCAAAACTAATAAATGAAACTTGATAACAATAAGATGTCGATTTCATATAAAAAGTTACGAGAATTATTACCCCAAAAAAGGACATTTGTTCCATGGGAAAATATAATTAGAAAAACGCAGTGGTAAATAACTGTAAACCTTTGTTACAATCTATGATTAAAAAAAAAAATGGACGTATATTGTAAATTTGCACCCAACTGTAGCCTAATAAAAAATAATTAAAAACTACAGGTTTGCCATCCGATTTATTGGAGTACATCTCTTTCAATAATTTTCATTCTGTTATGGTTTACTAATTTCCGTCGGATTACATTAGACAGCAATTCAATTTGGCTGATGTAATGGCTAATTGAGCATAGGCAAATGTGAAAATTATGAATGAGAAAATGTATAGATATAAAATACCTCCAGACAAAAAAGGTAAAGGTGACGATTGGACTGTGGGATTCTTTGTATCCACAGGCCTATGAAAGTTGTGATATCCACCCAAAACCAAAACTGGTATATGAGGAGCTGCTAAGTTTCCAAAAAGGTTCGGCCTTTCAAAGTAGTGATATCATTCAACCAGGGAAAGGCCGTCAAGGTTTATCGTATTAGCCAAGTTAATCACACCGAATAATACTTAGGACGTTAAATGAAAACTTGAAGATTGCTACCTCTAGTAGCAGTCTTCTAATTTTCATTTATCTTTCGAACTAATAGTAGCTGCGATTAACTTGGCTAATAGGATAAACCTTAGCGGCCTTTCCCTGGTTGAATGAAATCACTACTTTGAAAGGCCGAACCTTTTTGGAAACTTGGCAGCTTCTCGTATACCAATTTTGGTTTTGGGTGGATAAATTATATTAACAGCTGTATTACCAACAGGCCAAAACATTCGCCAAGTAAATCTTACCAACTAATACTTCTGACTTAAACTACAAACGTGTTTCATTAAACTTTTGGACTAATTACTCGGTGTGGGGAATGTTTCAGTTTGTTGAAAGGCCAAACCATTCTCAACAAGGAGGCCCTTTTACCAGCTTTGATGTTCATATGATAACCTGTACTAGATTCGTATTGCGATAAAAATGTTAAACTTACTTGCTCTAACGGTTTTACATGATCCAAATGGGGTATAGATATTTCCAATATCGACAAGGTCGCTGCTTGAGTTTGTCGTTAGCTTCAGAAAATACAAATGAAATTTTTTAAGGTATACACCATGCAGGTTAATTAGTCTATCAAATCAAGCTTTACAAGTTTAAACTCGCCAAAGTAGGTAACATTTACGTAGTTGCCTAGGCTATTTATTTCACTCACATATTTGCGTAAATATTTAATCAGTAAAAATTGCAGCGCAATGAAACAATGCCTACAACAGTGCCGCGCTGCTGGAAATGCTAACAAAGCTTCATTGTAGTTAAAAATTTCCCGCCACCGGTTGTTGTCAAAACAAGGAGGCTGACAACAGCTGCTTATAATTAAACCGTCTGAAATCCAGTCGCGCTGGCCCTCCAGAATCTGCTAAAGAGGGTTGGCCGCGTCCGGCCGCGTCCGGCCGCGGCCAGCCCCCAGCCCGGGACGAATTATTCCGTGTGAAATCATTATAACCCCATGCCCACCAGTTCTGCATACAACCAACAAAGAACTACGGGGTCTTGTATCGCCTCAATTTCTAGGAATGCACCCGACACCATTCAAATATGCTTCCCTGACCCCAGGCTCGAGCATTTCAATCTGATCTAAAACCAAACCGGGCTTAATGACCAGAAGCGGACTGGCAATAGTGCCCCAACGGCCATTGGCCAGTGGGCCAACTGGCTTGGGGGCCACTTGAGTCAAGTTTTTTTTTTACGTTTTGTGGCTAGTAAACAAACATTACCTTTTGGGTGGGAAACAGTGAGTGTTTAATTGTTTTGTCTTTTTGTTATTAAAAAAAATTCTTGTGTGAAAATGGTGGGTGGGGTGGGGGGGGGGGGCGAGAGATAACGCTGGTCTTATAACGCCGAAACTAATCGCATTCGTTTCTATTACATCGCCTGTAAAACAATAGTCTGGTTAGGAAGCTAGCAAGCATAACATGTATGTATATGAAGGGAGGGGGGGTTGCAAGGGCTAATTTGCCACCGGCCCCACACAACGTTGCTATTCCACTGGGTTCCCCGCGTAATATTAATAGAAGAAGTGAGATGCTAATAACCAGCAGTAAGACGATTAGAAGTTTTGCAGCAGAAGGTCTAAATAAAAATCGTAATTTAGGGGCGTGCGTTTCGTTTGGAGCGGTGAAGTGTGCCGAGTGTGGTAATAACTAGACGGACACACGTGATAACGCTTCACTAGTAGCAAGGGTAGCACCAATAAGGCTGCGCTGCTGCCTGTTCTGTTCTTTATACCCCAGTAAGGTATTGGTCATTATTTATGGCCGCGGGCGAAAAGGGTTGAAATGAAAATGTGACCACCAAACTTTCGATAATTCTTCCATCGAGACCCTGAAAAAATCTCCCCCCCCCCCCCGGGGCCAAAAATAAGGGGACCCCCAAAAAATGCGCTTTTCGCAGCCTATTGAGGCTGCAGATGCTTTTCTATAGCCAAGTTTATAGCTGTAGCCAAATTAAGTAAGAAGCACTCCGCACTGACAGTTACCATTAGTTGTAACGAAAACGTGTCTCGTTTTTAACAAAAAGACACGTTGGCTTAAAAATGTTCTATAAAACATCGATGTTCCTTACACCCATCTCTTGTCGAGATTCAGACAATAAGTATGGCGAACACACTGTTTGCTTGTTTGACCCCATCCGTAACATAGTCAGCAAGTGAAAGACAGAAGAAGCCAAGAAACCAGGTGCCAAGGCTTTTCTACAAAGTTTACTTGCAGTATTGGTACTAATAGCTTCAAAACCTTGTATACACTCGTACCATGGGAGGGGGGGGGGGGTCTGAGAAGCTGAAGCTTTTTAAAAATTTTAGCTACTAGAAGTGTCATTTTTGAGGTTCAAGAATTACTTTTTTTTCCCAGTTTGGCCAGTTTTTTATCGTGACGCGACACGGGGCGCGCCACACTTTTCGAATGACCCATGGTCATTAGTTAGGCCATTTAATTTCGACAAGGATTTTACTGATACATAATTTAACACTAATCCTTTTTTCCCCCCATTTTAGTTTTCAGCTTTTGTTTTCAGCTCTCTGACTCAAAGCAAAATGCATAAGATGTACACTATTTAAACAAAAAAGAGAAACAGTTGTAGAAACAACGTGAAATTTGCAAAAAATCATGCATGCATTACTTTTTGACGTTTGATCCATTAACTAACGAACTGACTTCGTGTGACTTTTTTTGAGTCAGTCGCGAGTTCGTTCCAGTATCCAGTTGGTTTGGAGATGACGACGTTAGACACTGGGCTGTGCTTGCCCGCTATGCTCGGACAATTTGGGCGAGAGTTTGGACTATTTTTTTTTGGGGGGGGGGGGGCGTTTGGACTGTTTTTCGATTGCCGAGTGAGACGTAGCTGTACGGCAATGAGGCAGTTAAAGGGTTAGTGCTGCATAAAGAAAAAGTTGCTTAAGAACCATTTATACGAGCTAGTCTACTTCTGATAATCCATTTCGACTATTGTGCCTACTCGGTAGTACTTTAGCCATGTACTTTGAACAAACACGAATATATAATTTTCTTCAAATTTATTGAGTAAAACGGCTTCAGGCCACGTGGGAAACCATTTATTAATTTCTTTTATTGGTTGGGGGGGGGGGGGGGGGAAGGGAAAATATTTTTAAATCGTAAGGAAAAAAAAAGTCATTTGTTTTGCGAAATTTGGGATAGGGCCCATTTACGTTAGCCGGGCCGGTGGGCCAAGTTGCCACCAGTCCGCCCCTGTTAATGACTGCCCCTGACCGTTTTAAGAACCACGTCATTCTGCCAGTCACCAACCGCTTAAACAGCTTCCTATGCAGGAAACAGTGCGGTAGGCATTAGTCCCTCATGTTAAAGCAAAAGTTTTGATGCTTAATTTCTCGACTATATTTCGAAATTTTCAAACCAAATCTTACTCGTCTTAGTAAGCGTGAATGCCAAAATTTATTAAAATGTCACAAATGAACATGTTGCAAATGACCACGTAGCAAATATTGCAGATGTCGCAGATGACCATGCAGCAAATCCGGACCTAAGCTACATGGAATCGCAAAACTAGTGTTTGTGTTGTTTGGAATCAGACATTTTTGCACAGTTTACTCTACAAGAAAATAATATTACTCCCATATTGCTGGTTCATAGCTCATTTTGTCGATGTGCAATGCCCATGAATTGTTCACTCTTCAGCATTGTTGTAGTGTTATAATTGTGATAATTGTTAGGTTAGGTTAGGTTAGGTTAGGTTACTGTTATTTGAGTACTATGGGCCTTAAATGCCATACACACACCCTAAACTAATCCTACCTTAACCTACACCAACATTTCAGATAATACATGGCATTAACAACATACTAATTTACAAAG
>JAHWFP010218469.1:0-20979 GCA_023313725.1 Lithobius niger
CCATCCATCCTATACCCACGTACCCCCATTTGACATAAGATGCCCCCCTACCACATGTTAAAGGCATCCATGAAGCCTATCACTCATATGCTCCAATCATTCACTACCAAAACTTATGCTCCATGCCTAACAAATTATGCCTCCATGTAGAGAAAACAACCTCCTAAAAACCTTTAATGCCATCCCAAATACGTCATGCAACCTTGATGTATGTCGGCACGACTGGGCTCTACTTGAATGAACACCTGAAACGTCACAAATGTGAGGTAGCCAACAATTTAAAATCAAACTCAATACCCTAACATAAAAAATAATATTCCCTCTACCGGATTTTCAAAAATCCTACATCCTCCACCATCAGAACTACACTGGAAACGGGCTCAAGCGCGAAAATTATGAAATCACAAAAAAAAGCCTTCATCACTAATCAGTATGGCACTGATAGTTTCAAATGGAAAAAAGATGTTTCCATGTAATTCGGCATTATAAAGGTGGTATATATATTGTCGAATATAAAGGTGATATAAATCACAACGAGTGTAGGCTTTGTTTAAAGTATTTTTCCAAAAAAGGGAAACCCCCACTCCCGTATGTTTACTTTTTATTCATTAATCGAGCCCATGTGGCTTTCAGTTTTGTTATTTTTTTCAAACTGAACTCTAAACGTACGATTTTTAACAATTTACAATGATTTCTACTCTATTGGAATTGTGCCTAAGCTTTTGGAAGGCGCAATTGAGGTGAGGTATCTTTTGGTAGGCAAAATTTAGGAGAGTCAGCTTGTTGGGTAAAACTGTGAAACTAAACGCGGTAGGAAATCTAGGTGGACATACCAAGAGAGGGTGGGGAGAATGACGCTTAATGATGCGTCGACAGCAATGTCACTGAAAGGAGGAAGGGCAGCTATATATCCCTTGAATTTATAGTTAGATCCATTGTTAGATTTAGGCATGAAGTTAGTAATTGGTTTTGCATTTTCGTGTGTATTACACAACCTCTAAAATTAGGATTAAAATACTTAATATAAGAATTTTAACGGTAGTTAGTCTTAAGCATAGAAGATAAAAAGCCTATCTTTTTTAAGGGAAGACTTAAAATAGAAACTTTCCGCAACTCTCTAGCGCATCATGAAAGCAGGCGGTGGGGGACCTAGCTAGTTCTTGGAGGAGGGACGCGTCACGAGGTCTACTATTTGCAAAATTATTTGTTAAACGCTTTTCCAAGATATATTGATTAGTTCATCGTTTTGCATTCGCAGATCCGGACTAGTCATCGTGCCATTGTGTCATTGTGCCGTAGTGTAACATTTCTGGAACCTAGTGGGTGATTTTATCAGCTTGCTTTCTTGCTGTGGTCTAATCCTTTCTGGTAGAAATACTTATCTCTCTCCTATCCCTCTCTTTCACTTTAACTTCCAACTCATTTACCTCATCATTTCTAACCCACTCAACCCTTCATCCCAAGAAAAAGGTCCACTAAAACTTTGGGAAATCAAGTAAACAATAAACGTTCCATGAAGTATAGGTATCTGAAGAATACACTTCGAAGCCAGAAATGGTAGTAGAAAAGATACAAAGTCTTCTGGATATCGGCTCCGGACCTTGTTCGTGGAACTTACATATCTACCTCCAGCTGAAGTTGGAGGGGCTTCTCTTTATCGGATTTACCTTGACCTTATTTCGTAGTAGTATTAGAAATACTTAGCTTTTAAGCTATAGAATACGGATGTAAGCCTTGAATTTCTTGTACACGTATTAGTGTGACGCTGATGACTTACATGTCTTTTTCTTGTATCTGTTCCGTTACATCATTGATTTTTTTTAAGGTTTACATCAGTATTTTATACACTTAAGAGTTTTAAATAATATCTGTTATTTCTTCTTGGATATATGTCAGGTAAACTAAATAACTGCCATTTTGACATAAGATAATAGCGATATGAGATAACTGAGACGAATGCTTTTTGCGATAAATCATCATGTAAAAATAGGCTTCAAAAGGCCATAATTCGTACATTTAATACGTACCCTTGTTAATACGTACGTTTTAAGCTATAAAAGCTGAAAATCGGCTTACTGGTTCGATATATATGTCAAAGCAAACTTTCCCCAACTAGTAAAGAACAACAGCAAGAATTTTGTAGTCAGATTAAAATAAAATGCTCAAAAGCCTTAGAATCTTCTTCACACCTCCGTTTTAAGCTGTAAAAGTTGAAAATTGGTTTATTGGTTTGACCTCGAGGAGAGAGCAGAAAATAACCGGAAAACTCGTTTAATGTTCTTTCTAATGAAAAAGTTGTTTATGGCATTCCATACACTTTATTTGATTTAATGTATGACGGCACAACTGGTCTCTCCTTCGTCAATAACTCAACATAATAAATTAACAAGAAAACAACAACAGCAATAATATTGTAGGCCCTAGGCCTAGTCGATACTTACGTTTTAACCTATAAAACTTGAAAATCGGTTCATTGGTGCGATCTCCAGGCGAGGGACGAGTCTCAACTACAACAAGAAGTGTTCATGCTGTGGGGACCAAGTGGTTCGGTTGTTGTCATTAATAATTTAATGCAGTGAAATAGCTATGAAACTACCATAATACCAAAATTCGTAGACCTATGTCAATGCTGGGGGGGGGGGGCCACTATAAGGTTTCAGAGTTTGAGGTTTGACATATAAGTTCATGCTGTGGCTTGCATTAAGACCCTGCCAGTCCTCAATAAGTAATATTTTGGTAAAACAAGTTTACGACCTGTTATTCCACCAAATTGCACAGGAGCCCTTTATTGCCCAGTCCGACTCACCTAATTTTCCTCTAGCTTGTTGCTGTGCAGTAAACTACCATTTTTCGTAGGAGGTGTTTGATATTTTTTTGCATTAGCATAATTTTACCATATTCAAATGTAGTTTGACTGTTTGTTGGTATTGGCACAATTTTGCCAAAACTTGTATTTCCACAATCACCGTTGTCAAAGCGAGGTGCATGGACATGAACGAATGTAGGGTTGTGGTTAGGCCCTACTTTACCGCATTAATTTGTAAAAAAAAAAAGTTGGCCAATGCCTGTTGAATGTGGGCCATCATCTCTTGAGCGCAGGTGCCTTTCATCTTTTGTACCGCCCTGAATTGCGTCACTGACTTGTTGCATCATCAGATCAATACGTTGTCTGACTTGAAGTTTGTTATTAATATTGGGAAAACTAGGAAGAGAACTAATCAAATTGTTCGTTGCTTTCAATTCGATGGACTTCAAAATAGAACTTGACGATTATTAATGTGTACAGGTTAATAGATACATTATGGAACACAACTTTGCAAAAAAGTGTAAACCCAAAATCCATCAACTTAATTACATGCAGCGCGATCTTCCATCAAGCCAAACAATGTTGACTTTGTTATCCCAAGTTGCTAAGTTGCTAACGTTTTTTGACAACCAAGTACAAACACGCAATACCAATAGATCAATGAAGCATGCATTTAATTTTAACGTATTTTAAAAATCAGCCAATCATAGTAGCACACGAGGACAGCTAATAAATGTACCTGCGCAGTAAATATTTAATGTGAATGTGTTGATACCATTTATTGACGTTTGGCTGCGTTTTTTTTTTAATACTTTACCGTGACAAGAAAATTATCAGCTTGCTTGGCTTGCTGCACGGTGCTAAGGAATATAGATTGAATTTTTCGTTCGTCTTAAACACGCGTGCTTTCAGGTGTCAAGACATTTTTAGTGGCACATTAAATTTTGACTAATGGCTATCATTATTGTTGTGTTCATGGTGTACCAAGTCCAGTGCCAACGTTCCATTTTTATAGCCAACGAAATTTACATTACCTGTTTTTTTAGCAGTTTCCCCTTTCTGAGTATTATTTACCCTTAGAAGTTTGAAAGTTGTCTTCCCTGCCGGGCTTGTACTAGTATTATGCATGCTCGGGCTTCTTACTGAACAAGTAAGAAATTTTTAATGAGTCATGCAATGGGTTCAAAAGTTACTGTGGATACAGACAGACAGACAGAGCACAAAAGTAAAAAAAAATAGTTTGTGAACTTTGTCTGAATGCAACTAAAACTTTTTCCAACGCTAGCATAGCTTGTTCATTTATTTTGGTTATGGACTAACAGCACATTCATGTTTTGTATTAAAGCTGGTTTTATTTAATTTACCATCTCTCAAAAATCAAAAGGTATTATATAAAATACTGCTTAAAATATTGTTGTTTAAAATATTATCACTTAGGTATTTCAAAGGGTATTGAAAATTCCTGATACTTTTTGCGCCATTGTCTAATAATGGATAATGGATAGTCGAATAATGGATAATGATTTTCATGTATATCAACAACTCTCGCTTACGCATATCAAAAAATAACTCAACTTAATTTACTAATGGATCATTTTATTATACATCTGTTAATTTATGAGACACTTAATACTTGTTGATATGTTGTGTTTATACGTATTTTGTTAAGTGAAGTTAAGTTAAAATTGATGGCGCCAAGCCGAAGACTAACACGTAGGCATCCAGCCCACCCACACCAAAAAAATACAAGAAATGACCCAGAGGTACTTTGAATGATTTTAGCGATATAGCAGAAATAACTTGCTCTAGAAGAGAGTTCCAAAGAAGAACGATTCGACTGGTGAAAACTGGTGCCTGATGTTAAGATTGGCATGCTTTTACAGATGCCTAGTGGCATGACCTCGGGTGTTAGTAGAAATGAAATGGAAGCAGTCTAAAGTTCGGATATCCTTGACTTTGTTGAAAATTGGATAGGTAAAGATAAGATCCCCACGTCTGAATTTTTTTCCCAAGGGTAGGTACATTTAAGCACTGAAGGAGGTCCTTAAGTATGTGAGTCAAGCGGCATTGCCACTTTTCTAACTGGAAAAGAAAATATGAGTAGCAAGACTGGCTACCAAGTACAGTACTCTAGATCTGGGCAAAGGAAGGGTTTTCAGAGGATAGAGAAAAGGTGTGGGCTAAGGTGGGTGAAAGGCTTAAGAATAAATTGGACGTTTTCATGACTTTGGTTGTGACAAAGTCTACATTTAGATGAAATTTAAGGGTATTGTCAATACGGACATCGAGGTCAAAACGATTTGCCTGACTATAATGGCCGTCTACTCCAGTAATGTACCAAGAGTTACTGTTGTCAAAGTGCATAACAAAACAATTGTCAGGGTTAAGTTTAAGGTTTATTTTCTATGACCATTCTGTCTCACCTATCTTACTCATTGCTTCCTTT
Source organism: Lithobius niger (assembly GCA_023313725.1). Taxonomy (NCBI): domain Eukaryota; kingdom Metazoa; phylum Arthropoda; class Chilopoda; order Lithobiomorpha; family Lithobiidae; genus Lithobius; species Lithobius niger. The sequence continues at coordinate 5,253 of JAHWFP010218469.1, forward strand.
TGAAGGGGGTTATCCCTCCAGAATGTCATTAGTGTCAATGGCCACTTACAGTCCTTCACTTGCTTGCAGATTTTTCCATCTTCCACGAGACTTAGAGCGTCAATTGGGCGATAAGTCTGTCCTCCTGTCTGGGATTTTAAAATGTTTGCAGGAGGTATGACAAGACCTAAATTTGGGGTTTATTTAACTTCTCTGTAATGTGTGGCGCAGTGGAAACCCGGACCGCTGCACTGTGACTGAGCTTGGTGCTAATGACCTTGCTGTCGACGCACCATTAAGCCTCAATTCCCCCCTTCTGAAAATACAAAATTAGTCCTGCTGTAGAGTACTGCGAGAGGAAAGTAAATACAGTTTTAAGTCATCGACATAATTGCCATTTTCAGAAAAGATAATTTTATGTAAGTCTGAAGGTAAATACAGTTTTAAGTCATCGACATAGTTGCCATTTTCAGAAAAGATAATTTTATGTAAGTCTGACAGATTAGGTTAGGTATTATTTAATGCTCAAAGCCTGATGAAAAAGTTAAATGATCTTCATTTCCTACTTCTGTCCGGTAACTTTGACGTAATCTTTGTGACCGAGACCTGGCTAAACAACACCGTTCCTGATTCTATGTTGATTAGGGGACTTGACTTTACCGTTATCCGTCGTGATCATGGGTCCAGAGGTGGTGGTATTATCATATTTGTACGAAAACACATTGCTTTCTATACTCATCTATTACCAACCAATGTTGAAGGCTTATGTGTTGATATTGGTCCAGACCAGTTAAGAATTATACTTGGGTACCTACCCGATGGCTACAACGAGTCGCAGATTGTTGCCATGTGTGATTTCTTTAACGTGCATTTTTGTAATGATAAGCCAAACGTAATCTTGGGTGATTTTAACATGTCAACTATTGATTGGGTTAGCTTTACAGCAACCAACCATAAACACGATGTTTTTCTCACTTGTGTTTCTGAGCTGGGTCTGCGGCAGTTGGTATCAGGACCCACGCGGGGATGCAACATCTTGGATTTAATTTTGGTTGACGAGGAGCGTGTGGTCTATGATATTAACGTACTGGACCGTTTTGGTGGAAGTGACGGCAGCGACCACCAAATGGTATCTTTTTGTTTTAATTTTAAAAGCAATATTTCGGCTGCAACACATGTTGTTGCAAAACGTATAAACTTTGATAGATTGCGGGCTGTCCTTGGTGATGTCAAGTGGTCAACTGTTTTGGGAGGTTATAACGACATTGATGAAATGTGGAATACATTCCTCACGACCATCAATAATCCTGTTTTTCATTGCATTTCTATTATTAGGCGGCCAAAATCTGCGCGCGTCCCCAAGCACATCCGTAAACTGTTTCATCGCAAGCTTAAACTCTGGTAAAAATTTAAAACTAATAGGAACATAGATGATAGGAACGCTTATAAAGCCTGCTGCAAGGAATTGTCTAAAATGGCTAAAGCGTACGAGTTGGAACGGGAGCGCAAGCTTTTGAGTGATGATTCTCGAACTGCTTTTTTTAATTACGTTAGGTCACATACTGGAGCAGTTCGCCCTATTCCACCTTTAAAAGTCGATTCCAAACTGATACTGACTGATAAAGACAAGGCAAATGTTTTTAATTTGGCATTTGCGAGTAATTTTGTTGTAGATAATGGGCACATTCTTATACTGCAGTCTATGAGCACTTATAGCCGCCAGTGTGACTATGTTTATTTTTGGCGCTCTACTATTCATTCAATTCTTTGTTCTCTCAAAACAAGTCATGCTATTGGGCCCGATGGCTACTCCGCACATTTTTACAAAGAACTAAAAAATGAACTTTATTTGCCACTAGAAATGATTTTTAAACTCTCTCTATCCACCGGTACTCTCCCTATTTGTTGGAAAACAGCAAGAGTTATTGCAATATACAAAAAAGGGGATGCAGCTAATCCAGGCAACTATAGGCCTATATCACTCACCAGCATTCCATGCAAAATTCTTGAGAAAATCATTCGTGACCGCATGTTTAAACACCTAACTGACCATGGGATCTTATCCAAGGACCAATTTGGTTTCCTGCCTGGAAGAAGCACTACTCTGCAGCTACTTCAATGCATGGACGATTGGTCACGCTCATTAGATTCAGGTCAACCGGTTGACATAATTTTTATTGATTTTGCCAAGGCATTCGACTCGGTTGTTCACACCAAATTATTTTCCAAACTTTACCATTATGGCGTCAAAGGCGAGGTCTTGGATTGGGTGACAAATTTTCTTTACTTCCGTACACAGTCAGTCAGTGTGGGTTACTCCAAGGCTAGCCTCATTCCTGTTGTCAGTGGTGTACCACAAGGCTCAGTCCTGGGACCACTCTTATTTCTGATTTACATAAACGATCTCCACTGTACTGATGCTGTATCTCTCCCTAAATTTGCTGATGATATCAAACTTTACAAAGTCCTTAAGGACTCCACGAATCACAGTACTCTTTGAAATGCAATTGAAGATGTAGAGGTCTGGTGCAAAAACTGGCAGCTACCAATCTCCATTAATAAATGTAACGTTCTACACCTGGGCAGGAGAAATCAGCATTTGAGCTATTCTATTAAAAATAACCACCTTGATAGTGTCAGTACTGTCAAGGATTTGGGAATTATTCTTTCTCATGACCTTAAGGTCTCCCACCACATAAATGCCATTGTAAACTCTGCCAGAATTCGTGCTATTATGATTAGGCGCTGCTTGAAATCACAGGATGTTTTCATGCTTGTGAAAGCTTTCAAGGTGTATGTTCGACCTATCTTGGAGTAGGCCTCGCCAATTTGGTCCCCCCACACTTACTGAAAGATATCGACCAAATTGAATCGGTACAGCGGCGTTTTACTAAGTTGATCCCTGGCATGTACAATAACTCATATAAGGAACGCCTAATGGCCCTCAATCTTCCATCACTTGAATTGCGTAGACTCGTTATTGATCTTGCCTTGACCTACTCACTCCTCCACAACTTATATGATGTCGACCCAAATCAATACTTTTCAATCCGTGGCTGCGAACGGACAAGAGGTCACTCATTGAAACTAAGGGTTAATGTAAGCAAGTCCGATTGCCGCAAGTATTTTTTCTGTAACTGTGTTGTTAACTGCTGGAATCGACTACCCTCAAACGTTGTATCAGCTCCATCGGTCAATGTTTTCAAAAAACTTTTGTACAAATTGGACCTAACAGAATATTTGTTTCAAAGCGGGTAATGGGCCTACCAACTGCTGCTGTCCAGCTTATATTATATTTGTATCCATATTTTTAAAATTGTGTATTGTTTTTAAAATCTGACGCCTGTTCACTGAACAGTATTTTTATGTGCGTGCGTTCCTCTTTTGTTTTATATAATTTTAATATAGTACCATTAGTCTGTATAGTTTTTATTGTGAGCTGGGTCTTAAGCCCACTACATTTAACTGCAATGATCTTCATATTATTGTTATTACGTTGGTTGTTTTATCAGCTTTTTTATGATGTTTTTATGTTTTAATGTAGTGACATCACATTATGTTGGGTGGTATTTAACATTCTTTTAAAAAAATCTTAATTGGTGATTATGTGAGACAGTTGGCCATTTCCCCTACCCTGCCTGTCCTACACGTCTGGCGATGCCATCGGGGATCTCTGTGTCCCTGGTAGGTCTAACCTTGGTGGTAAGGCAGTCGTGACCCTACCCACCCAACCTATTCCAATTCATTTGGCCATGCTATTTTAAATTTGTTTTATGTTTAATTTGTACGCATGCTTTTATTATTACTTTTGCACTTTAATAATAATGTCATTCATTACTTTTTGTTACACCTTCCCGTCGTGCTTTTATCTTCATGTATTTGCTTCTGCCCCCTTTTTAGGCTGGCAGTCAGTGACCCCCTGGGTCCTTGCCAGTCCTGTTGCTCCAACAACAAATTATTATTATTATTATTATTGAAAAGCATAGGACCAAGAATTGAACTCTGGGAAACCCCATAAATAACAGGATGCCAGTTAATAGATATCCCACACTCAGAGCGGCACACGCAGGCAGTTGGTATATAAGTATGAAATCCAGGAAACCAAAGGAGGGAGCAAATTCAGCAACGAAGCTTGTCAGATAATTTAATAATTAAAGAAGGATAGCCAAAGGCTTTTTCTTATTTAGTTAATTTAATATGAAGAATTTGATATGTGTTTTTAGACAGCCCAAGTCAAAATCAATCGCGAGCTGCGACAATAATCATAGGCTTTTTCGAAATGAAGAAAAATCACGTCACAAGGGATCCCAGTATTTACTAATTCAGTGTTTACCAAATCAGTTGTTGGTACCAATACAAGTAAGACAGGAGCATCAAGAAATAAAACCGTTCTAAGAGGTGGGTAATGTTAGGATCATTAAATTTGTGTATACGTTCAGTATGGACAAAAAAATAAGGAATATAAGCCAATATGGTGCACAACATAACAATTTCACTAGACGTTTCGAGGCACCTCAGACTTATTATCAAGGATAATCTCAATACTCTTAATAATGAGTCTGTGGTGACTCGACACGTCGAGTGAAATTGTTATGTTGTGCACCTTATTGGCTTTTATTCCTTATTTATCGTACAAGTGCTTTTTAATTCGATCAGTATGGACAGAGTATTCAACAACTTTAGAAACAGTGGAAGGGAATTGATTGAGGTAGTTTTTAACACCATGTTGCAAACCACTCTTGTGGTAGGGCAATATTTGCATCTTTCCGTAATTCTGGAAAAGTGTGAATGCGTATCTAGATGCTTAAAACTTGGTAAAAGGGGTGCCAAAAGACGAAGCGCAATTTTAAGGACAAACAGGAGCTACACCGTCTGGACTCCGAGAAGTATCTTCCTTGAGATGGAGAACCTCAAGTCTAATATCATGTTGGGAAAATCGAACCGTACACATAAGTTGGTGGGGGAAGTTGGGACAGCAGAAAACTCCATGGCAGAAGCCAAAAAAAAAGATGAAAAGCAGAGCAAACATCCAGATCGTAAAGGACAATTTGTTGACATTTGTTATTATTTATGTAACTTTTATTTTTATATAACTTTACATATTTTGGCTGTAGCACAACCTCAGTCACGTAATGCTCCCAGTGAGCGAATTGATAAATAAGCTAAAGTTAAAGTACAGGAGAAGAACCCCTTCTGGTCTGCTTTCCACTGCAAGTCACTAAAATTGTCCAGTATTTTTTTTTCACTTTTCTTTTTGTCCTTCAGCCTCGTGTTTTTACCCAAATTTACTGTCCCTTACCAATTCCCTGGTTTTCTGATGGGCTTTCACACGTAGATCTTCATATGTGGTTTTTATTGTTGGACTAAAGTAAAACCAGATCCGTTTAAGTATGTAACGCAAATAACTATCGTGTTGCTGTGCCCTTCTTTCCATATCTGCCTCTCCTTCCTAAATGTCTGAAAAAATATGGCCAGTATTGCCTTTTTTCACACAGGCCTTAGTTCAGAGCTGGAAAGGGAGGGAAAATACTGTTTGTTTAAACGCTACCAAGAAATGAAACATTCAAACTTTAATAACTTTAAAATTCAAGCGTAAATATTTATTGCACTATCTAAAATATTGCTACGCAAACTACTGATCTTGATTTTAAACTGGCAGTTCGGCTTTAACGAAAGAATTACAGTAATACTTTGCGACTTGATAATAAAACATTGTAAGCAGAGTCGAGTGGCTATCATCTTGTACTCCAAATCTCAAAACCCAAATTCACCCTTGGCAAAAAACAACTTTTGAAGCTGGGATTTTTTTCGCCGAAACGCTTTCCACTTTGCGAATTAGTCATTTTCCGATATATAATAAAACGTTACACATAGCTTATAAATATCCACAGAATCGGCGATCATCTTTAAAATTTCAAGTAATTTGTACTTACAGTTGTAAAACGGTTGAAACTACAATACATTAATTGATTTGTGCATTACGATTGGCGCTGCCAATTGTAATTAACATAATTAATCTAAGCTTGTGTTCTGGGTTATTTCTCTATCAACTGATTAAGCAGCAGCATGCATAAATACATGCATAATGTATAATAACTGTAGGCTAATAATTACAACTGCAAGTAATAACAAGAATGGCTGGACAGTTATTAATAGTACGTTAGTAACGATATTGCAAGTTGGATATTTTCTTTGAGCCAAGCTGATAGTTATCATGTGTGTGTTCAGTTGTGAATCTAGGTCAAGGTCGCTTAGGAGTGCTGCTCGCAAGACTTTCTTCTCTTTTTTTTCTGGACGGATAATTGATAAGAGAAGGACAACAATGGTTCGTTACCAGGCTTGTGGACAACTATAATGGGTTGAGCCACATTGAGCAAAGTATATGCATGGCCCATGTCTTCGTTTGAGTGACTTTGAGGAATGCATACGTGTTGTAGATTAGCTAGGCTATGTACCCTGGATTTGCGCTAAGTTCTAAATGTCGTCCAATGTATTTATCACCTCCCCAAGAAGCTGCTCAAGCAAGAAGAAGGTAAACACATTCAATGGCACCTTGTTAGTTGACTGCAAGAAATATCCGGGATCCGGTCATTGGGCCGACACCCCAATGGGCCGACAGACAAAGGGCCGACTAACCAAAGGGCCGACACGAAAAAAAAACATCTAAAAAAGACTAACATAAACTGCAGGGCAAAATCCCCTTTCCACACATCGCACTTGCAATAGCAACCGATATTTTTCAAACTGTAAGCTATGGCAGCGTTTCGCCATGAAATAATTCAATGGTCAACCTGGCAAACCATGCCACACCTGCTCAACACTGACAACAATGAGTAGTGACTGAGGTTCAGGGGTGCACTACTTTCTATAGGTATGTGTTAGTCTGTTCATGTAGGAATGAGTTTTGTAACAACTGCCAACAATCGGTTCCAAATCGGTTTAGACAAGTGCATCATGGAAGTGGCGTGGTATAATTAACTGATTAATTCCTTCTTGCCGCATGACAGAAGTGACCAATTTTCACTGGCCAACACAGTGCTTAAGAATACTGCACGTAGTTTTCATGTTAATGCCTGAGAAAAACAATTTATTTTGGGTAATTAACAGTTAATATTTGTAATAACAAAATTAACATAAAATTAGTAATAACAGTTAACAGTTAAAATAATATTTTTAGGGAAAACTCTACCAAATATTCTACCAAGTAAATCTTTATTTTCTAAACTGTTGGTTTACATAAACTGTTTCCCAGAGTGAGTATGCATTTAAGCAAAATTGTGCAGCAAGGATGTTAATTTTACATGACTGCATTTTCACTAATGACAAGGGTTCAAATATACCTGCAATACATACGTTAGCATTTCTGCATTACCACGGTCGGGTAGCATTATTTAAGTTAATGCATAAAAAGAAGCCGTTAGCACAACAAAATGATTCAAACGTACTTATATTTCGACCACAATGGCGTGGTCATCCTCAGAGAGGAAAGGTTGCCTACATTTCCACAGAAAAGGTTAAGGACGGAAAAGCCAAAGGCTTGTTTCCACAGAAAATGTGGAAATGTAGGCAACCTTTCTTCTCTGAAGATGACCACGCCATTGTGTTCGAAATATAAGTACGTTTGAATCCTTTTGTTGTGCTAACGGCTTCTTTTATGCGTTATTTGGAACTTGCACACGTCACCTTTTTATTACTTAAATTCGTCTTAATACATTAATGCATAGTCGGCAATTTTGTGCACATCCGTGCAATGTCATAATAACGAAGCTCGACACTCACAGCATCTGCCACAAAAATTGCATTTAAAGCGTTCCTTGTGAATGTTTTGGTGCTGACGGAGAGCACGCAGAAATTTGAAAACACTCTCACACAACTGGCAACCAAAAGTACATCTTTGTCCGTATCCTGGGTGATTATAGGTTCCTGGAAAGAAATATTTCACAGATTAATTTTGAGAAGTAAAAAAATTAAGTAATTATAAAAGGAAGCCAAAGTAAACTACAATGGTAACCAACACAACAATTATTTACAAAATCTATCAACCCACTCACATAGTAGTAGAATATGGTGTGGCCGGTCTGGCCATGGCCACTCCACTCTTTCTTGACGAGCACACAATCAGGTAGCTTCTTGAAGATTATCAGTGGTAATAGCCCTAAAGCTTTTGTCGATAATACGGCTACTGTTTTCGCTCGAAACCTGTATCATTAAAACTAACGAATGAAGTGGAGAATATGGCTAATTTAGGCAGATTTATTTGAGCTTTCAGCATTCGAAAACCAGGTGCGAGCAGACGATGTGCGAGCGCGTATGAACACATCTGCGCAAGTTGACCACCAAAGACACGAGGTGCGGCAGCTGTGACGATGGCGCAGAGCGGTCGGTTAAGTTTTCTGAGTTACAACTAATGAGTTAAAACTCCACCCAGTCGTAACATCGGAAATAACTTCATTTATTCGTATAAAAAAATTGTTGTGCTGCACATCACAAAATCCAAACAAATACACAACGCACTTATGTGAGAAAAAAATTGTTACAATTACTAGATGGAGTCTGTCATAATAGGAATTACAATCATTAATGTGAAAGTCATATCATATTTATAAAATACATGAAATAACGAATCAATCACTAGAATGCACGAACAATACAAAATCCAAAAATGATGATTGCCAATTGGCTGAAGAGCAAAGCCATGAGATTGATGTCTGAAAGGAGCCTGGCGTCTGATATGCACCAGTTTTTTAGCATCTGAAAAATGCACAGACAAGCAGGCACACGTCAGACATTTGACTTAATGAAAGTTTTGCAAATATGAAACGACTTAACAAAACTTTAGTAACCAAGCAGCTATCGTATAATGAACTTCGAAGGTGCTTGGAACTGTTCGAATCTCCTTAATAAATTAATAATTTTATTTAAGGATGTTTGAATCCGTCTTATTGTCAAAATTATGAGTGCTAATGCTGCTGAGATGGTGTTTCTGGTGCAAGTACACGTTTCAGCTATGCACTTACTTCAACAGATCAGATAGTCATGGCTACAACAAACTATCCACTGATGACAGCATGTGTTGACAACCTACATACATTTCGCTACACTCCGTGCGGTCCGACAATACAAACACTTGGCCACGCTAGTCAATTTTTTTAGGCTTTGGAAGTGTACAGTTTTAATTAGGATCCAGGGCGTCAGGTAATGATGTGGGTAGGCGACTAGTATGAAATCACTGAGCAAAAAATGGCTTCGCCGTTTAGAAAAAAAAAAACCATTAGAGCTTGTATCCCCATACTCACAGCCGTGAAGGTGCACGAATAAAAACGGATCACTCGAATGCAACGAACTATAATTTGCACTCCAATACCAGGGAACAAGGACTGTTTTTGATCAATGGTTATGTCAGAAAAAAAGCCCAGTTTATGTTTGAAAAGTTTAATGTTTCGGTGTTTCGGCGTGCACGCATCATTTGTGTATTATACAGACCTTTTTAAAATATTTTTCTGTGTTTGTTATTTCACGCTAAATCTATGAAATAATTGTTACAACCTCTAATTTTTAATGTCTGCAGTCAATCTGATTCGTTAGATGCATCTATGGCCAATAAACTGCCTTATTGTCTCTCGGACCACAAAATAGCAACTATTGATTTTTATTTACACCAGCTGATTTTACATGAATTTTAAACTGTCAGTTCACGAAGACGTATATAAACTTTAGTAATGTTTCCATACATTTATTTGACACACCTTCTGCTTGTCAAATTGACAGTTTGCACAATACAAATAAAATGAAATAAACCTTGGACGTCACTTTTAAAACTCTTTAGTCATCATTCACAATGAGGATGAATAAAAGTTTTAAAAGTTGAGTTTTTATGCAAATGGAGTCAGTAATATTTTGAAGAAGTGACGTCAATGAAAAGAATTAACTTCAAAATTGTGCATTGGGTCAGAAGAAATTACTGCAGCCAAGTGCGTTGAAATAGTAACAAGTTTTTTAGTACCGTACACGTTGGATTGTTAACATTCGTAGTATATTGCACATTTCCTTACCGTAACACTAATATCATGAACATTAAATGAAAAAACAACACTTTTTTTTCATTTTTCATTACAACCATTAAATTATCCCAAACCAAATAAAGTGAACAAGTTATTTACTTGACATAGAATACACAGTTATGCACACAATAAATGGTAAAACAAAGCAAGCGGTTTGCATTAAAGACTGGCCTTGTGAGGATACACAATACACTAGTCTGAGAATTAAAAAAAGACAACTGCCTAGTCGGGGAAGTTGTCTTTTCTTTCTTTCTCAGACTAGTGTATCATGTATGCTCACAAGGACAGTCTTTAATGCAAACTGCTTGCTTCGTTTACCCTTCACCTTGTGATTTCTTCGTTATTTAACAAATGGTAAAGTTTGTGTGTTGTGACATTATAAAAGCAAGTACACCGTGACGACACTTTGAGCTAACAGTACACACCAATGTGTGCTGGGCCTCCGCATGAATTTTAGACACAGTTTGAAGATACACAAACAGTGTCCAAAATGTTGCCACAAGTCATGCGGAAAACGAGCTGGTACACTAAGGCATTGTGAGTGCACAGAATTTGCAGCGTGTATGGTTCTCTCCAGCAAATCAGGTGAATCATGAGAGATATAAACCGACAGCAACTTTAGATGTAAATACCAGTTCCTATACGAACTCAAGCATTTCAGGCATGACTAATCAAATAACAATATTTGACATAATAAACCAACAAGAAGGTTGCTGTAACATACCAGTTTCTAAAAAAGGCCACGAACCTAGTACGATTAACTAAAGTGATATTTAGTATAATAAACCAATAAAAAAAGAAAGCTGTGAAATACCAGTTCCTAACAGAGCCAGTATTTGACGCTGCGTAATTAAATTAGCAATTTGGCATGATAAACCAACAAAAAGGTAGCTATGAAATACCCATTCCTAAAAGAACCCAGGCATTTGAGGTAGGAATAATTAAATTACAATTTGGCATAATAAACCAACTAAGAGGCTGCTGTTAAAAAGAAATTCCTAATCCTAGGCATTTGAAATATGATTACGTAAATCGCAATTTAGTATTATTAAACCAACAAAAAAGGGTGCTATGAAATACCAATTCCTAAAAGTACCCTTAGATCACAATTAATGCACTTCCTAACAGAGACAGCCATTTGAGGCATGATTAATTAAATCAAAATAGAGTATAATATACCATGAAAAGAAAGCTGTAAAATAGCAGTTCCTAAAAGAAACCTGGTGTTTCATGCATGATTTAATTAAAGTCTAATTTAGCATAATAAACCAACAATAAAGTGCTGTGAAATTCAGGTTCCTTGAACTCCAACGTTTGAGATATGATTAATATTTAGCACAAAAAAACCTACGAAAGTGGGCTGTGAAATGCCATTTTCTATAACAACCCAAGCTTTTGAGGAATGAATAATTAAATCACAGTCAGGCATAATAAACCAACAAAAAGTGTGCTGTGTAATGCCAGTTTCTAAAAAAACTCAAGCATTTGAGATATGATTAAATTAATAAAAAATTAGTATGATAGACTGATAAAAACACGCTGTGATGTACGGAAGGAGGACGTAAGGAAGATTTTGGAGACTTCGACAATGGTTTGACAATATGTTTAGTTTCTTATGAAGAATCCATCATTAAATGGTGCACACGTTTCATGTGACTTTCTAAGTTTGCTGCCAGAGGAAATGTTGCAAAGCATTAATGGCAAACATAGGTTTCACGTTGATCCACAGGAAGATGTGTAGACTGATGTAACTTGAGATTCCAAGTAGAATTACAACATTTGGCGCATGTCAAACAATGGTATATTCCGTTGTGCAAGTTCATATGCTCGCTGAGTGTTGTTTGAGAGTTTGGACCAGCAAACAAATACCTTTCCACAAATACTGCATTTCCTGCTAACTGTTGGGTAGAATGGCACAGACGCAAGATCTGAAAAAAATCATTGACTGAGAAACACTATGGAATACATACAAAATTAATTCGTTACGTAAATCCTGAGGTGTGTAAGGAAAACTAAAACCACACTTTTCCAATTTAAAAAAAAAAATGTTTGGTGAACCTCTAATAACATTTTCAAGACAAAATGACGTCTGCCTTGATAGTTTCGTCGACATTTTGGTAGAAATAACTTGCAACTGCTTCCTCCCTCGACAGATATCTACTTAATGACGTAAACATCACCTAAAAATCTTGGTGTTTGGATTTCAGCAAAACTAAAGGCAACCACTCATTGCAATCATTTCGCCACACGAGCAAAAATAAGGGCACAACTCATTCGGCATTGTATCGTGTCGAAAGATAGAGCAACTTTAGTTTGCGCTTTCTCGGTTTTCGCCCGTCCTATATCGGAGTATGACGGCCAAGTCTGGTCCCCATATCTTATCAAAGATATTAAACTCATCGAATCGGTTCAGAAAGCGCTTACTAAATACATTCCGGGATTGTTTAATGCGCCAAATATGGAATATCCAAAGATTCTTAGGGTGGAGTCATTGGAGATGAGGCGTCTAAAGGATGATCTTTACCTTACACATTCTATCCAGCATAATCAGATTGCTATGGAGCCACATAAGTTTTTTTACTTTAAGTCGCAATATCTTGACTAGTGGTAATTCATTTAAATTTACGTATGGCTCGTTTCATACAGCTAATTATAAGTACTTTTTTTTGCAAATCGGGTTGTCCCAGTTTGGAACTCTATCCCATTGGAAGCAGTCTCGGCAGATTCCCTGTGGGGATTTAAAAAGACGGTTATGGGTGTAGATCTTTCCAGGTTATGAAATGTTTAAAATTTTTTTTTTACATAAGACCTAGGTTATATTAACCAGCACTATCTTACTTTTGACTGTTTTGAAAATCATTCATAGTCATGTATAGTTCCGAATTGTGATTAAGTGGAGGTAGTGCTCCCTTCGCTCCGATAAAGTTTCTTTGTTGTAAAAATTATTTATTATTATTAAATAAATAAAAACAGCTGCGTCTTTCAAGTCGTCTGTCACAGTGAGAAATAGCATGAGCTTGAGCCATCGATGGTTGTAACATCATCTTTCTTAAAGGGGGGGGGGGGGATTGAGGCTTAATGGCACGTCGACAACTTAAAGGAAGTTGTGCCGTCCTTACATCTTTATGCCTTAGGGTTTTCATTGCAAACAAGATCACACCGATAAGTGTGTAATGAATTCATTGGTACCCATGTTTGTATACAAGTGGTCGTGTAGCACGATGGGGGAAGGACTGTGATATGTGACACTGCTGTCGTTTTAAGCAATCACTTGAAAACAAATATGGCTACCAATAATTCATTTGTGTGGTTGAACGGTTTGGTGGGTCAAGCTGTAGCACACCACTCTGACAGTGTATAGGCACAGACAGTGAAAACTTGACACTTCTGCAATGAAATAATAAGGCGTCCATCAGTAAATCAAATCATAGACAAGCTAAGACAAGACAAGATAAAATAAGATAAGAATAAGAATTAGTTACACGGCAAACAAAAAACTATAAACCAGTGAATGGAGAATAACTTCACTTTCTCTCAGTCCAAGTTCGGTTCACTGTTTGCGAATGATGTTCGTGTTGCCTGATATCAGTAAACGCACCACTACATGTAGAATACAATGCATCACAGTAGTAAAGCTAACATTTCCACTGCCCATATTTCCCTGACCGGGTGTAAATTGATCCACTATATGATTATCATTTACAACCATTGCTTGTATTATTCAATGAGGAAGCGCCTAAAAATGTATCATTAATGATTTATTAGCAAAAAAGCTTTTTGTAATAATTACACGAAGCTTTGTCAATTGGCTGGTGGTGAGTCAATATACGTGCATACAACCACTGGCAAAAATTCACGTTCGTAAACTATAACAAACTTACAAATCTGCATTATTCAGAACGAATCAATTTTATTTTATTGCAGTTTTTAGATAATTGTGCTTTCGCTTCAGATCGTTTTAAAGATTTGAAGGTAAGTATGGACATATGAATCTGCAATGAAGGAAGACTTACATACAAAAATACGTAAAAGTCAAGCCATCGTACTTGCCTCGACCATGATTACTTGAACTTGAAGCTACACCAACAGGAAGCTTAATATTGGGAGGATGTTCACTAGTTATGCTAGTTTGCTACCATTGTAAGGATGTTTGTTAGCTAGCACTATCAACACAACGCTTCACAAAACTACAAGCTTGAAGCCTTAACGATTTTAACTAAAAGATACAGAACACTTAACAGAATATGGTCTGTACTCTTCCTTAACCTTTATGTTTTAAAGCAGGTAAACGTTACACCGGAAATTATTATTTTGTTATGAGTAATCCAGGCTCCGGAGGTAAGTGGTCTCTTCAGTAGTGTTTATTTTCTGATTCCACATCCAGCACCAAAAGGATGCTTTGTTATAGAATGCTATAGGTTTGTACGTGTTGCTTGTTCCATAACACAGTCTCCACACAATCTAGAGAAGAATGTTAATGCTGTCCATAATTTGGTTCATTGAGTGGCTTATGTGTTCCATCCTGTTGCTCTTCTTCTGCTGTCACAATTATCTTTGACATCCTTGTAGATGTGTGCTTTCATGAACACTGAGAGCATTTGCTGTTTCGAGGCATCGCTCGCAAAAGGAACAACGATAACGACCTTTATGAACGTTCTTGTGTCTACTCAAAGATTGACGGTGTGAGAAAACCTTGCCACAAATATCGCATCCAAGTCTGGATATGTATGGTTCTGTCATCTGGTGAATAGCTGAAACAAAAAATAACATTTAAACTGAATTAAACTCCCAAAGATGACAGAGTTGCTGAATAAAGTAGGTGTTATCATGTCCAAAGAACAGACTCTTATAAAGCTGAGATTCCCACGAGTTTTTGTCTTCACTGATGAACTGATCCTGTTCTGTGGCTTAGCATATATAATTGTAGCATTTTCACCTATCTACATTCTCTATATTTATACTGCTAAAATGTACGTCTGTAAGCATGTATCAAATACTTTTCTAGTGACCACTGAGGTACGTGACTTTTAGGTGTATATTTATGTCTACCAGGCTGGCTGGCTGTCACGATATACTGTGTATTGTATACTGACACCTATTTAATTCATTTTCTCATGGGCAGACTGTGACTGGCTCCTAGTCGAACATTATTTAGATGGTCATAACTGGAGTAAAGGAAACAATACCACAACTGTGAAATCAAATACTAAAAACAGATAATATTCGATAAGTTTTTATTATGGACTTCAGCTGTTTTCCTTAAGTGACGTGACAAGGACGCACGTGCCATCTCAGCTATATCTGCAAGTTGTATTTTTTGTTTAAAGTCATAATTGGCCACATGATCGAATATTTTACAAGTGCTCGCTTTATTGTAATTATTCATCTATGTCCCTGACGAAACTATTGTTTCCAACATTTATGCACCATAACCTTTGACAGAATGAGGCTAATAAGTAAAGTTACGGTCAATCAAAAAGTTGTTTTTTACCTAGACTTATTCTACGATTTAAGCATTTTTCTTTAACTTATCATAAGCAGAACAACTGAAGCTTTCATCTGTGAATCAATACCTACAGTCCAATAAAAAATCGTCTTAGTATTTATGGAATTTTTGAGTTATAAAGTCCCATTCAGCTGTTTCTATGTGATGTGGGGTGAATACAACAAGAACCCTACACTACCAT
>JAHWFP010218471.1:0-19311 GCA_023313725.1 Lithobius niger
ATGATAGAGCAATCTTTGATAATACGAAAACCGACGCAAAAGCCGCAGCGAGATTTGATTCTGCCTTGGGACTTGAGCTTTTTGACCCTCCATCTGTTTCTCCTGTTTCATCATTGCCGGACCTGTGTCTTTCTGATGAGTCACTGGTGAAATCGACGACTGTTGACTTGAATGGTCATAAACACAAGATGAATGCAATTTCAAAATCCTACACAGAAAGTAAGACCACAAACGGGACACAACATTATCAAAGTAAATTAATGTCAAGGTCTTTTTCTGAAATAGAACTTAAATTGGACCACTTACAAAAAAATCACGACCTGAGCCGTTTAGAACACGATTTTGATCTGGCAGCCATCAATGCAAAACTCGACATTGTGTTAAATTCTGTTTCTACATTACAGTCGACACGTACACCGTTTACGGACGAAAATTACAAAGATAAAGTGGGAAGTGGGCAACCTGAGTTAATAAGTAATAACGTGAAACGGAATTATTGTCATTGTTGCCAGAGCCAAGAGCAAAAAAACACTGTACAACAGTATTGCGAACAAATAATCGAACAAAACAACAAAATGTGGCGCGAACGTTTTGAATTCCTAAATAACACAATTTGTGCATTCCATGACTCCTTCAAGGACCTAATGGCTGTTGACTTGCTTGGTCTTGAAACCAGGTTAGAAAACACTATATTAGAGCAATCCGTACAAATTGTGGATGCCCTGGACAGAATCTTCAAAGCGATTTGGGAACTGAAACAGCAAAGTATACCGATTAAGTGGACAGATGCAAAGAAACTGGAAGTAAACACGCTATTGTTACAATCTAAGTCCGGGGAGTTGCAAGTTGCCTCCACCCACATCAACCCAGTTGAAGACATACATAATCGCTGTTCATGTGGTATGGATTGGAATAGCATTGAATATCATAATAAAAACTCCCAGCTGTTAAATGATACAATAAGTGACACGCCAGATATTAAAGAACCGACCGTTACTACCTCAAATCTTGGAAGAGTAAGTAAAAATCAAATTGACGTTCTTGAAAGAAAACATCCATCAGCTAAAAACTTCGGCAATCTCAACAAAGGGAATAGATACAAATTAACAAACAAATGTAATATAAGAACTAACGAATCAGAAATAATTGTGATTGGTGACTCTCATGTGCGTGGAATGCGACTGTGGAGGAGATTGGGTAGCTCACGTGTGTGGACCTATCCAGGACTGCGTGTTGAACAACTAACCTCGAAAGTGGAAAACGTGTTAAAAAACGCCAAGCCTACTACAACCGTTGTCCTGTGTGTTGGGGGAAACAACATTAACAATGATTCACCTACCGATATCGCCAAAGGCATAGGGAATGTTGCTCAAACCATTAAGAATCTGATACCTGATGGGAAACTAGTGTGCTGTGGATTGTTACCGCAACCGGGAAATCCAACTACAAATAGTTATAACAATATTGTACGTACTAACAGTGAACTGTATAGGGTTTGTTCTCGACTTGGTTCAAGCTATGTATCAGTCTGGAACCAATTACTGTGTGGGAAAGGCATGTTCTCCCGTGACGGGATCCACATGACGAAACAGGGGAAAAAAATCTTTTCAGACGAATTGTCGATGTCAATTGCTGACCCTGCTTATCAGGGAAATTGGAACTAATAATGGGTGTACCCTTCAGGGAAAATCAAAGGAAACCGACTTGCACGGGTAAACAAAAACAGGACCCTTCAAAATTTTTGCGGTGCATACTTGTTAATGCTAGAAGTATATTTGCCAACTTGCAAGCTTTTAAATTTTTACTAAATACAAATACGTACGATATTATCCTTGCAACTGAAACATGGTTAACACCGTCACATACTGATGGTCTAATTGTGGGTAACGCTTCGTACAATATTATCAGGAGGGATCGTGGTAGTAGAGCGGGAGGTCTGATGCTAGTTTTTAAAAATTCCCTCCCATGTAACTTTATGGGCTTAGGTCAATCAAGCGAAACCTTATGTGTCGATTTGGTGACTGTGGGCGTGCGATTTATTTTATGTTACATACCGGACAAGTATAGTCACGAATCTATCGTAAATACATGTTTAGACATAAGACGTTTTTACCAATCCACATCACTAGAAACAATCGTCCTCGGTGATTTCAACATGTCCTTTGTAAACTGGAATATTCCATCAGCAGACCATAGAAACGGTAAATTGTTTCTTGATTGTGTTTCTGAACTGGGACTATCCCAACTTGTTACTGAACCAACTAGAGGTCAGAATATTCTTGATCTCATTTTGGTTGAGAACGTGCGGTCCATCTTTGATATAAATGTGATGGAAAATTTGGGTGGAAGTGATCATCACATGGTTGGCTTCAAAATACCTTGCGCCCAACACGTGCACGATATAGAAAAAGGTCATGACCATAAAACGTATCCAATAAATTTTCAGCATTTAAGACTAGAGTTGAATAAAATCCAGTGGGCTGAGAGTCTGCTTCATCTCACAAACGTGGATCAAATGTATGAACAATTTGTCTTACTTATTCATAATTGCATTCAAATTTCGAAAATGAAAGGCAATACGAAACAGAAGTTAACCAAAAGAACATTTAATCAGCCCTCATTACATATAAGAAGGTTGTATAGGAGAAAACTTAAATTGTGGAAAATATATAAGTCTAACAAAACCAATGAAAACCTTAATAATTTCAATATATGTAAAAACCAGTACTCTAATTTGGTTCGTGATTTTGAAATCGAAAATGAACAAAATCTGATTAAAAAGGGAAACTTAACCAGCTTATACAAATTCATAAAAACCAAATCGGGGGTAAGCCGGTCTATACCGCCATTAAAATTAAACCAAAAATTGATAATTGATGCAAAAGGAAAAGCTGATGCATTGGGTAGGATATTTACAGGAAGTTTTACACTTGACAATGGTTCTTTACCAGGTATAACGCACCAAACTACCATCCCTGATTGTGAAGTTGGTACGATTACTGCTGAAAAAGTCTTAAATTGTCTTAATACTATGAAACCAAGTTATACTGTGGGTCCAGATGGTTTCTCGACTTTTCTGCTAAAAGAAATTAAATACAATATTTGCACACCTCTATCATGGATTGCAGAACTGTCTATGAAAACAGGTAAATTACCAAATTTATGGAAATCAGGAAAAATCACCCCAATTTTTAAAAAAGGCGAACCCTCAAATCCGTCAAATTATCGCCCAATAGTTCTTACTTGTGTTTCTTGTAAAGTAGTTGAAACAATCATTAAAACCGAAATGGTGAAACACATTGATGAAAAAAAATTACTACATGATGACCAGTTCGGCTTTGTAAAAGGAAGGTCGACTTGTATACAACTATTATGCTCATTGGAATTTTGGACTTCAGCATTGGACTATGGAATTCCGGTAGATGTGATATACCTAGATTATGCCAAGGCCTTTGATTCGGTTAGCCACGCAAAGCTATTATTAAAATTAGAATACCTTGGGTTTAGGAAAAACCTATTAAACTGGCTCACAGATTTTTTGGTTGGTAGAACCCACTGGGTGGAGCTAGAAGGAGAAAAATCAACTACAATTTCTGTCTCCAGTGGAGTTCCTCAAGGATCGGTTTTAGGACCGTTATTATTTCTTATATTTATAAATGACTTAAAATCTTCAAATAAATACATTGTTCTAAAAAAATTCGCAGATGATGTGAAGCAATTTGGCATGATTATTGATGTCAACACCCACAATTTGTTGCAAACAGAATTAAATAATCTACAGTCCTGGTCCTCTGAGTGGCAACTCCCCTTAGCAGAACATAAATGTGAAGTTATCCACCTTGGGAAAAATAACCAATCCTTTAAATATTCTTTATCGGGCTGCAAAAAATTACCTGACACGCATATCGTAAAAGATCTAGGCATTTGGATAACAAACGATTTGAATTTTAGTACACATTGCAGCAAAATTGTTAAGACTGCTAGACAAAGAGCAGCAATTATAAAAAAATTCTTTCGTTCCGGCGACCCTAAAACACTAGCTTGGGCTTTTAAGGTTTATGTAAGGCCCTTACTTGAATATGCGAGTCCAGTCTGGTCGCCACATCTACTAAAGGATATCGACCTGGTCGAGTCTGTACAACGCAGCTTTACAAAAACATTAACAGGTTTTAAAGATTTGTCGTATGATAAACGTCTCAAAGCCCTAGGACTTGAAACACTCGAACTGAGAAGGCTAAGAGCAGACTTGCGTCTGACATATTTACTGCTGCGTGGAAAATTAAATGTAGATTCGGAACCCTTTTTTGAGCTTAGAGCTGGAAATCGAACTAGGGGGCATCCTTGGCGGTTGGTTGTACCGATTTTCAAAACCGATATAAGAAAATTCTTCTTCAGTACTAGGGTTGTCAACTGCTGGAACGAGCTACCCACATCAGTAGTCGAGGCACAATCCTTTTCCATATTCAAGACCCGTTTAAATGATGTCTCTCTTACAAAATTTATGCGTAGGGTACCAACTTAAATGGGGAAACTACAAACTTTTGTTTCAGTTGCAAGCAATTAAATGTTTACAGGTGGTGACCTTGTACTTTTATTCCATTTTTTACAGTGTGTGTTTTTGCATTATGCTGGTATTCGTTTATTTTGTATTTTAGTATTTTAGTAGTTTTTAGTAACTTTTAGTATTTAAGTAATTTTTAGTAACTTTTAGTATTTTTGTAATTTTTAGTAACTTTTAGTATTTTAGTAATTTTTAGTAACTTTTAGTATTTTAGTAATATTGTAACTCAGGACGGGTGTCAGTGGCTTGCCCCTCTCGTTTCCTTTTTGCCTGCTGTGCGAATAAATCTGTTTATTAATTATTATTAAAACAAAAATAACGGTAAATTTTGGTAGGGGAACAAGCCATTGAAACGAACATAATGCTTTCGTTGCTCCAGCAGATAAACAAAATACTAATTTTAAAAAAATTCGGGATCGGGATTTACTTTGGAAGGAAATTACTCTCTTTTTGGGGGGGGGGGGGGAGATGAAATATGTATAATAACAAATAAAAAAAAAATAAAAAGGCCAAAGAATGCTAAATCCTATTAACGCATTACGGCCATCTATCCATACGATCAAGTGTCCCTGTCAGGTTAAGCACCCACGGTTAAATGCCTGTCGGTCAAGTGTCTGGAGGTCAAATGAACAACGGTCATCAAAATGTCGACCAAACGTTTTCGGTCGTACGACGACGGTCAACTGTCTGGAGGTCCCATGGGTTAAGGTAATAGCGGGTGCTACCGTTCACCCATATCGGCAAAGTATCTTCCTGGTCCTACCAACTTTCATTCGAATCGATTCATGTGTTTGGCTAACACTACTGTAAACCACTTTCTGGATGCCATCTAGGGCCGCCATCTTGAATTTTCATAAAAATTTAATGGCACCTTTTCCGTTGAGTATGAACTTCTGAATACTGCTAACCAGTTATAATGAACTATGAGAAAATACCCTTTTGAATTTGCAACAGGCGTAACAATCAAGGACATATTCAGCCTTATTTCAAACTAAATTTCATTAGAATCACATCACGCATTTGGCTATAACTACCCAAAATCATGTTTTGGATGCCATTTTGGGCAGCCATCTTGAATTTTACCAAAAATTGAATGGCAACTTTTTTTTGAATATGTTATTCTGCGTATTCCAAGTTGGTCTGTATTCAATCTGATGAACAATTTAGAAGCTATACAAGCCCAAAATCTTTTTTTGGACGCTACTTTGGTCTGCCATTTTAGATTTAGCAACAGGTAAAAAATTAAGTAACATACATTGTTCAGCTTTACTTTAAACAATACTCCTACCAAATATAATTCGAATCCATTCAAGCGTTTGACCGAAACTGCGGAACAAACAAACAAGATATTGAGTTAAAATATGAGGCCATTCCGTTAGTTTTTTTTTTTACGCCAGACTATGGCAAAATATCAGCCTCTCTCTCCTTGCTCAATTATGATGGAAGCATGCCACTGTGGTTTACTACTTTCCATATGTCATCAGAACGTGCTCAAACCGGTTCAAGTTAAAACACATCTTTGGAATGTTCATGTTTTGGTGAACTCACAATGGGAACAACTTTCACCACTGCAGACCACCACTTGCAACAAGGCGAGGAAAAAATCAGTCGTTGTTGACTAAGTTTTATTTGCCAGTACAGTGACTTGAAAGGAAGCATTCTACTTAGACGGCCATATATCGACAACTCTAGTACATGCATTAGGCCAGCTAGAAACCAATAGTTTGCAGTACTACATCCAGAATTTCAAAAGCTGTTGCTGCGGAATCCTTTTCCTACTGGAGCAGCAAAGGAAGTGCAAATAATTATTAAAAAAAACACAACTTTAAATTGCCCAAAAAATGTTAATAACAATATTTGGCTCACCTAATAAAAAACAGCCTACTGTATAAGATGGCAAGTGACTAACAAATTATACTGGCCAAATGGCGAGTACAGAACGATTAGACTATGATTCATGACCAGGTTGGATGGAAATTACTTGTGGTTTAAACTTTTCAACCATTTTTTTTTTACGCAAAGCTTCAAACGTTCTATCTCATTTTTGTTTCACACTGCAGCAGAATCTTTTATTTACGCAAGTATGGTAGTTTTTAAAACAGAAGTCAATATCGGCATTAGCTTTATCATCACTGGTGTCTGGCAAACCTACATTGGTACAACCATACTCACAATTCCCTCTGTACGATTAGCAGCAATTTCGTGAGAGTGAATTAGGCAGCACTCGCCACGGGACCAATAGGCTAAAACCTTAAAGTTAGGCTGTCAACGTCTAATCGAGTCGGCATATGAAAATGTTTCAGCAACTATAGTGCTAGGCTATTTCAGTTTCACACTCTGGACAAAAGGTTTGCACCTGCACTGAAAGATTACTTAGTCGGCTTGCAAAATGGTGCGGACTGTTTGTATCTAGCTTGCAGGCATAAGGATTTTGAGCTGCAGTCGCAATTTTGGAAACCAGTCACCAACTGTGGAATTTCTCTAGCCATTGGCGACCAACATTGGTGAAGGTTGTTTTGCAGATAGTCACTCCATTGTTCACTGCCTCGAATGGCAGTCCATTTTGAGTGAAGGGGTTCAGTTATCATGCGGTGGGTCCTTTTCTCTCTGTAACTGTTAGCAGTAAACAGTGAACGACAAGCAAGATCATTTCAGCAGCTGGAATGAATCAAACCAATCACGTGCGGATGCATAAACACTCATAGAGCACACTGCCTAGGATGAGTTTAAAACAGACAAGTCTTTCTAAAAGCTGACGAAACCCATAAAAAGGCATAAAAATAAATATGGATGCAAATGTTGGACTCTCTGAGCGGGGAACTGAACCCATGATCTTTGAATCCAAAGACCGACGTCTTACCGCTAAGCCATACTGACACAGCTTAGCGGTAGGACTTCGGCCTTTGGTTTCAAAGGTCATGGGATCAACTCACTGTCAGGCAGCCTGAGTAAGTCCAAAAGGCAACGTACATAGGTTTGCATCTGCATTTATTTAACCCTTTGACTGCTGAATTAATTTTCTATCTCCACAAAAGTAGGGGTAACCTGGACGGGACTCGAACTAGCAACTTGAAGGAGCTCTTTAACTTCAGGCACAGGCCTCTACCAGCTCGGTCACAGCCGTCTCTAGAGTCGGCTTGTTAAGGGAACCTAGTATTGTTGTCCTTTCTCCATTGTAGGCCATCTCGTGCAACAATGTTTTTAGGATTCAAAGCTGTGCTTGTGTCTTTGGCGAGTATACTCGTCGCCAGCACTTTAAGGGTTAAAGCTTCTCTCAAGCCCATTTGGCTTTCCTACCTGTTTACCCACGAAAAGCCTCTCCAACCCCGTAGCAAAAGAAGCGCGACGATACACGCCGCAGTGGACAAATTTTGGCCAAATTTCTGCCGTTCCAACAATTTTTGAATGATTTTGACATTCCAATGCACCATTTTAATCGTCTCGACGAGACCTTTTCCATTGGTAGATAGCCTGATAAATTGGGTAAAGCACTGAAAAGTTAGTCAATAAACATAAGTTAGTCAATAACGTGGGCAACCATATGATAAAACAGATTAGCTAGACATTTTCCCCCGACAATTGGTGTTGTAGACAGTGACAAAGTTCTGCTTCCGGGCTCTGCTCTCCAGTGACGGCATCAGTACTGAATTGTGGGGGGGGGGTGGGGGTCGACAGATGGCACTTCAGGAGACAGAGTGGGCCAGGGACTTTTTCTCAAGGCAGCCGCATTAGGCACTTTCATTCCGTTAAGTCAACTCAAACGTAACGTAAGCTTCAATGCAGTCCAATTTTTTTTGTAAAATACGCCCCATAAATTATTACAAAGTTGCTACAAAAATCTATATATATAATTACACTACATCCGCAAGGCAGCCAGCAGCAGCAGCAAGCAGGACATACGAAGCAGTCATCTGCATCTGCAGCGCAGCCAGCAGGACATACGATGCCATCTACCGACGGAACGGCAAATTACAAGAGCAGCAGCCAAGGCCCGCTGAGATAGTAGCTGCGCCCAAAACGCAACGTCCAGCAGCGCGAACAGACGATGCCATCTACCGACCGAACGGCAACTTAATGGGGGGGGGGGGGCGAGCCCGGGGGGGGGGGGAGGGAAGGGGAGTGAGACGACGCGGAATGAGCGAGCGAAGCGAGCGACTCCGCTAGTAAAACAAATAAATACATTTAAATAAATAAAAAAAATGCTCATTTTATTCATATGATGTCAAGGTTAGCCTGAAAATTATTTTTAGTTTTTATCTGGTGTTGACCTGAGTGTTGGGGTCATAGGGGCCGGCGGGGAGGGGCCGTAAAACGTAAAATATATTTTATTTTTTTTTGGGGGGGACAAGGTCCACTCTGGCCCACCCCTAGTGCCGTCACTGGTACACCCGTCAGCAAGCAAACACAGACGCGCAAATTTGCCGCATAGCGAGTTGGCCCCCATCACGGATATTTCGTCTTGCAGGAAAGCCGTCGCAGCTGCCCCATGCTCGCGTCAAACTTGACCAGGACAGTAATATTCGTTTTGGCTATTACTCGATTAGGTATCGGTTACCGGCAACAAATTTTTAGCTGTCCTTGAATCACTACAGACTCAATGAGAACGGCATTAGACAAGATCTGATCATACACGGATTAAATTGTGGCTAATGGTAGCTATTTATTTGATTGAAAACTTTCTCCGTCGTTTAGTGAGAGCGTTACGATCGCTGCCCCAATGTCATCATATACTGCAATCATTCCACTACAGAAAAGTGTCGGATATTAAACTTGCGTGTTTTTTGAATGAAAAGAACGTTTCACCAGACCACGCAAAATAACGAGGAATTATATTAACGAACACCCTCATAAAATCGTGCAAATAAATGTTCGGCCAACGTGCGACTGATGTCCATGGATTTCCCAGACACGAAAGTTTGCATCACCAATGGCAGAATTACTACCGCGTTACCATAACATTTTTCTAAACTTCCTGCACTTGAACACCCACAATTATCCACAGCTTCCTCAAAATAAATCAAAGGGGGTTTTATTTCCGATCGCAATAATCGTCAACACCGGCCGGGTAACCCAAAACACATCAATACTTTCCATTCATTCAAAAGACTGACCAGACCTAAGTATTTTTCCCAAGCACCTCCTACTCCCGGATAAAATGCCAATCACTTACCTTTCCGTAAACAACAGCATGTTCGCCAAATAATATCACTTTTCCTGGTGCGGAAGTTACGATTTTTTCCATTGAATTCCAACGGCGACAACATTTAACTCCACGTGATAATCTACGATAATTTCCTTACTTCTGCCGCCACCAGCCATCATGCTAGCGCATCCATGCGCACTATTTTGTACGCATCCTGTTTCCGGAAGTCCAATTGACCAATCACAAACAAGTGGGTATTTGCAAGGCACTCTACTAGAATAAAGTAGCACAACTCAAAACCGCTTACTTAAAAATGAATTTTTGCAGTTTTAGATTGCACGATTCTCTTACAATAGGCTAGATTCTTTAAATAATGATAGATTTAATTTTGTAGGGGGATATGCGATACGACTAGATACACGTGACCGGAAAGCTTCATGATCGAGGACGGGTTTACAGTAGCACTAAGCATTTGGAAAGCGCCGGATCGGTTTTGGGCTGGTTTTGGGAGCAAGCAGGGACCATTGAGTTAATAAATTATATAGGACGCCGGGACCTATGATTATATAGCCTACTGGTTAAGTACAATCGCTTAGATCCGCAAGAGTAATTCAATACAACTAATCATGGCGGGAATCAGATGCCGTGCAGGCAGAGACATTCAACTGTTAGGTCGGTCCACTTAGAGCAATATGTCACCCAAGATGCCCAAGATGCCATAGTTCGTGACGTCATTGCTTCCAAACTACATCAAAGTCCGGCCTTCTCGAAGCAGACGCCGCTTGGTTTTTGTGACGCCCAACTACGGTTTGTTTCAGCAACAAGTGGTAGTTTTAAACAAAACTGATGAATAATTACAAAATATGTGATTTCGTAATCTTTAACAAACATTAGAATGCATAGGTGTTTGTGGAGGATGCGACTTTCTAACAAACGGCCTGCTTCTCGGCTGTACAACTCGCGTGGGAAGGCTTTTGGTGCGATTGCAGTGCTAGATTCTGGACAACGTAGAATGCGCCGGCCATGAAGAACGATGATGATAATGATGATGCTATGGGCTTCCGTTTTGTAACAGAGTGCGGCCAAAGCCACAATGCCCTCCCGTCAACTGCAAACCAACCAAAACAATCTCAACCCACTCCCCCTAATCCTTACCCATCCTATTCCACCATCCCAAGAGCATCCTCTTCCCCCCCCACTCCTCTCCCCTCCTCCCTCCACCCAAGGAGCCATCCTACAGCCTCCCCCCCCCATTTGTCTCGACCTCTGAGGTCCTCCAATCCCCGGCACTCAATCAACACATGCTCCAACGTCTCTTCCACCTCCCCGCATATCCCACAAGTCGTATCCTCATCCCCCCCCCCGCCGTCCACATCAAATCCCTGGTAGCCAGTGAGCCCGCTCTAGCCCTAACCCTAAAGAACAGGACACTCCCCCAATCCCCCAGATACCGTTTCTCCCACCCGATCCTCCTTTTCTCCTCACAATACCTCGTCGTCGTCGACTTTTTTCCATATCACAAGTCCATTTCTCCACCTCCACATCTTTAATCCCCTTCCTCCAGCCCCTTCTACACCCAATTCCTCCCCCTCCCACCCAAACAAACTTCCCCGCCAGCCTCCTCGTTGCCTCCGCCCACTTAGTACTGCACCATCTCGTCACATACTCATACACAGTACGCACTATGGCACCCGCTTCCATCTCCCTAACCCTCCTATCAATCTTCGCCACCACCTCCCTCGACTCAAAACCAGACCAGCCCATTTCTCCGGTCATCACCTCTCCAGCTGCAGTAAACCGATTAGCTCCCAACGCCCACCTCCAAAACTCCCCATGGAAGCGCTCCATCTGCCTCCAACACTCCTCCAGCAAACATCTCACCCGGGGCAGCCACCCCCTTCCAGAGCACCCAAGCAATCTCATACCTATTCTATCCCCAAAGAGCAACTTTCTTAATCATGCCCTTGACCCTTCTCGCTTTACACCTCACCTTCTCTTCCATCAACTCCAGGTAGTTTGGCTTCACACACAACCTCACCCCCAGATACACGTACTCCTTCACCCTCCTCACCTGCACCTTCCCCATCCTCAAGACTTTTTCACCTCCCCCTCCATCTGCCCACTGGTCTTACCCCTATCGAAAATCATGTAACCAGATTTCTCACTGCTAAACTCCATCCTCCTATCCACTCCCCACAGACATTAAGCAGCTGCTCAAGCCCCTCCTTCCTCTCTTCCAGTACCCAATGTCATCCGCAAACGTCAACACTGCAGCACAGACTCCCTCCTCCCCCGCCTTCCCCCAACGAAAACCCCTACCCGACTCAATCAACTTTTTCTCTTACCCTCTCAAAAAAAACCAGGAAGAGCAAAGGAGACATCGGGCACCCCTGTCTTAACCCCATCTTACTGACAACCCAGTTAGATTGTACCCCTCCCCACGAGGCCATATACATTCCCCCTCATAAATCCTCTCAAGAAGACTGACAAATCCCTCCTCCACTCCTAAAATCCGAAGCTCCCTCCACAGCATCCCCCATCTAACCCCATCATAAGCCATGGCGATATCCAGAAAAGTCACCCACAAGCTTTTCCTTTCCTTCCTCGCAACCTCAATCACCTGCGACCCCCCAAAAACATTGTCTTCAACTCTCCTCCCCTTTCTAAACCCATTCTGTACATCTCCCCTCTCCCCTCAAGATCCGTCCGCAACCTACTCGTAAGAATTCGCATAAACACCTTATAAACCGCACTCGTAATGGCCACCGGCCTAAAGTTATCAACCCTACCTCTGTCCTTACCCTTCCCTTAATATACAAAGTGAGTCCTCACCTTCTTCCAGCTCTCTGGAACTACTCCCCCTTGCAGGATCGCATTCATATTCCTAATCGGCCTTCTCCTACCATTGATGCCCAGACCCTACACAAGCTCATCCACCATATCGTCTTCCCGCGTCTTCCTACGACCATCGGTGTAGATACTGAAAAACCTCACTAGAGGGCCTCCGAGCTGCGGCCGTTTGGGCTCGATCTTGAAGGGAAACCACCGCAGCTGCCCCTCTTGGCTTACCTTGGCAGGTCTATACGAGCTCAAGCCTCTTTCAAGACAAAATATTCGTTTAGGGTTTAAATTCAGTGTGCGGTATCATTCGTTTCTTATGTTTACCTTTCTGGTAATCCGTGGCAAACTGATCGTAGTCAATAACATCGGAACTAGCAAGTGACCGTTAAAAATCCCAGCAAGGCGAGCCAGTCGAGTGTTGCTTCGTTGCCGCCATTTTTTCCGCCGACTAACGCCAACGTTTTTAGGAGGGTGCTGCTAGCATGCTAAATCGCTTCTCACACCAGTGACTGACACATGCTCCCCAACAACTAATAATCCTAGATAACAGGGGGCTTATGAATGCAGTAGGATGTGGGAGTGCCCATTGTTTTACTAACCCCCCCCCCCCCCCCCCGGATAGGTAATTGCTAGAAACAAAGCAAAACGCAAAAAAAAAGTCGTAAGTTGGAATACCCCAGACAGTGGCTGTGACCGCTTTCTCAGAAGGAACCTTTCGTGCCTCATGCAGACCGAAAACGTTGTTGCACACTGCCACGACGAAACTAGGAGTTCATAACAAATGTTCGAAGTGGACCCCGTTTGCTTGCATGCACAACGCCGCACTTCTAAGAGACGCACGAATCCTTGCACAGTCCCCCTGGTTCTGCCTAACCTGCTGAAATGCATCATGAAAACGTTGGCACAATTCTGCCTCATTGTCTACGCTGGGTGAATAAACAAGTCCCTTCATGTACCCCCAGATGCAGTAGTCCAATGGGTTGAGATCAGGCCAATCCATCTCTCTCCAAACTATTCGTTTAGATACTGCCTCACAGCAAACAGGAAGTGGGGTAATGCCCAGTCGTGCTGGAACACCATCCTCTGCCATGTCCCCAGTGGGATGTCCTCGAGCAGGCCAGATAATTCATACTGCAGGAAGGCAAGATATGCCGCTGGCCCTGTAAGCCTGTTGGGTAGGATGATCGGCCCGATGAGGTGCTCTCCTACAATACCAGCCCACACATTGATTGAGAAACGATGCTGGTTTCGCGCTTGCAGGGTCACGTGAGGATTTTCATATGCCCAGACATGGGTGTTGTTGAAGTTCACAATTCCATCTCGGGTGAAAGAGGCTTCATCAGTAAACAACACTCTGCTGAGGAAGAAAGGGTCTGCAGCACATCGTTGTTGAAGGCACTGGCAGAATGCTGCCCTTGCCGGATAGTCGTTTTCAGCTAGGGCTTGCACCCGCTGCAGATGATATGGGCGCAGCAGTATAATCATGCAAGATCATCCAGATAGCACTACGTTTTCTGCCAAATCAATCTGCCTTGTGCCGATTCCCGAATCGTCATCCACCCTCCGCTCTTCCAGTTCAGGGGTACGAACAGTTCTTGGCCTTCCTTCTCGTGGTGCTACCTCAAATGACTCGCGCTCACACAGACGTTGGTGAAGCCTAATAAATGTACGATGGTCTAGATGCTTTCGGTTCAGATAGCTCACAGCCAGTACCTTCCTAAAGCACCGAACAGAGCAAACAGCACGCACCACTGTTAAAGACAGTTTGGCTCCAAACTTGATGTCACGCGTGCGCAGTGATGTTACATCAGCCGTTCAATACCTTCCTAAACTACAATACAGCTCAACAAGATCAGCAGTATTCAATAAGTCATACCTTCACCACGACCTTACCTGGCTAATGGATTTGACCAGTATTGACTAATAGATGTGACCAGGCGAGAGCAATGGCAAATTGCGAACCATATCAGGGAGGTGGTTTGCTGGGGTGGAGGTTTGAGCATGCGCGACGTAACAGTTTTGACGAAACATTCATCGCAGACGAAGTTGATGTCAATCAAGCAGTATCAACACGGATATTAGCAAGGAATGTGCCAAACTGTCACCAACAGTGGTGCATTTGGTTAGCTCTGTTTGGTCGTTTAGGAAGGTACGAGCTGGCTGCTTCTATAGAATTGCCGTCGGCCCGACCGTGCATGTAATGCATGTCAGCTAGCTCTTGGTTGGTGAAGTTAACTGCCATACTCCAGTAAAGAAATTAATCGGAAGCTTTACCCTTTTCTTCTAAACCAAACAGATTAAGTAGGAGAAGACTTTTCTTTCCACTAGTACAGAAATTAATCGGAAGTTTTATGCTTTTCTTCTAAACCAAAGAGATTAAAGTGGCACTCACCGATTGAAAGCAGACGAATTCTGACACCTAGCGCTGTGTAGTACCATCTAGCGTTTGCTTGCACCAAGCGAAGGAATGCATAACGGCATTTCTTTTAACGAAACAAACAAGCTATGACATCCTTAATTATTGAGTGAAAATTTGGTTCATCCTCGTGCACCTGCGAGCAAGTATAAAGGTTAACAACTTCAATGTCGCGAGATGGCGCCACGGTATTTTCGTTGCATTTCAATCGGTGATAGTGCCACTTTAATTCCTGCGTAGTGATGAGACAGGCACATTAGAAGGGAGCCTCTTAGAAGGGGCGGACGACGAGCGAGTCATTGAGACTAGCTGGAAGAACTAACCAGTCATGAAAGCTTGCTTGAGACTTCTTTAAGGTGATACCTACCGAATTACCCACCCAGCATCCCTCTTTGTCGTCAGTGACAGTGCATCTCAAACCTATTTACTAAGGCTGCACCGATACCAACTTTATCAGTTACCGATCCGGTACCCGTATCCAAACTTTCATCCACAATTTTTCATCAACGGTGTCAATTTTTTCATCAATTTTTATCAACTTTTCTTAAAAAGGTTCAATAATTATTAGAATAATAAATTTTTAAGTAGTAAAAATTAAAACATAAGGTAGGACGATACTCAAGTGATTTCCTGAACAAAATACCGCAAACCGCATGTCGTAATCTCTAACGGTTCCAGAGTTATCAATATTTCAGCACAAGTTTCCTATCTGATACAGATACGTACTGCAAATACAGGGTGGTCCACAAAAAACTGACAAGCAACATATTTTAAGTCCAAACTTTTTTGTTAGCACCCTCCAGAACTGTAAAGGGTCAGATGTCTAATAGAAAGGGTAGTTTTGAAAGTCCCTTTACTGTTCTGGAAGGTGCTGACAAAAAGGTTGACTTAAAAAAATTTTGCTTATCAGTTTTTAATGGACCACCCTGTATCGGCAGCCGATCGGATCGGTGCAGCCTCTAATACTGTATTTACTAACTCGGCTGGGAAGAAGTAAATCAAGTGTTTTTATCACAGAATACTGTCCCCAATTAAATGTTTGCCTAGTTGAGACTTCGAGAAACTGAATGGTGGGCAGTCACCATCGTTGCCTCATGGGTCAGCTGGTGCACAGCCGAGTGGTCCGACTCAGCTACTTGAGGCGGTCAAAATTATTTTGAGATTCTTCTTTACACTCCATTGAATCACTAATCTGGTTACGACAGTGATCCAGCTCCAATCTGACTGGAACAGGATGCCTGCATTTTCAAGGTCTGGGACTTTTCGGGCAGGTCACTGCTTCACGTGGCGACATTTCAAAGTGCTTAGAAAACGGTTTGACGACCTCTTGAACTGCTTGTGATACTCTACTCGAAACTCATTCTCATCCTATTTCATTCCTTAAATTACTCCATTAGAAAGCGGAAAGAATTCTGAATAAAATCTGAAATTGGTCTTCAAAACATTAGACGTTAGAATAAGTTTCCAAAGGACTTCCCAAGTTAGAATAGACCTCTGCAGACTCGAACTAAACTTAACATCCATTTTGTACAACCTCATCCATGTTTCAAAACTCCTTCAATTTGCTTTCCAACAAACTTTGGGACGCAAACGAAGACGTTTACGTAGGTCTTAACGCTCATGTATTTCCTCCACTTTTCACTTGGAAACACTCCAAGTAGTTAACCAAATAAGGGGAAATATTTGATTTATGCAGTTATCAACTACTCAAGTTTGTGATATCCTCAATCTTTCGGACTTGAAAAATTTAATTTTAGTTTCACTTGATTCGTCTTGGGATCACTAGGTATCGAAATAGGCATTTTAGCTTAGCGTAGGTCCATATACTGCTGCAAGATGCTACCTTTAATAGAAATATTATTGAAACAGAAGGCAAACTTCAGAAAAGTCGAAAGCTAAGTCAATTTTTCATAGCAGGGTAACGTAGTCAAAGAACACGCAATAGCAGAAATTCAGTCCAAGACGAGTTTTTTTTCTACAACAAATTTCTGCTGTGCATTTTTTTGTGGACCGCCACGAATACAGATTCGGGAACTAGTGATCCACAATATTAATATTTTTGAAGTAGCCAAGATGTGTTGTACAGCAGTAAGAAATTTGTTCAACAGACTCTCGCACCCAAACACGACCATAGAAGAAAGAAAAAAAAGAGGATGCTTTACGCTTCGTGCAACTGCAGCTTTTTGGCAGCAACTACATTACAAACATGACCAAAACCGCAACACAAAAACATCGACACGGTGCATAATTTTATTCATACATACATTCATTACAACAATCTGCTTCCAGAAATCTAACTGCACTTGACCACATCAGGATCCAAACTGTATAGATCATGTCCTCTTTGTTTACCAATAATAATAATTTGCCAACGACGATACAGAAATAATGACCTCATTCCTGCCCGCACAACTACCAAAAAATAAAATAAAACGCGGCGTGTAAGCCTACCTGCTATCACTAATATTAAAGCCATTACTTGGATGCACGCAAAATTAAATCTTAGGGCAATTTCCATTACAAAGCAACTGTCAAAAGCCACTAAGATTACATTTAATTAAATAATGCACAGAAACCACCAAATTTTGCAGGATTACATGTACACTACCGCATCTTCTTTTTCCCACCATTCCATCCGTTAGCATTGTCTTCTGATGAGGTTATAGATGAGCTAGATTTTAAGAATACTATTCCTAATATATACATAAATTTTAGTTTCTAGCACAGATAAGTCATTTTTTCCAAACTCTTATAATCTAAAGACCGCACCACGTTTAAGAAGGGAGTATTAGCGTTAAAGACAACTAGGGTAGGTTTCGAAACATGAACCTACTTAGTTTTTTTTTTTTATATATTTTCTTCCCTCTGGCTTCATAGATTCACCGTGGTTTCTCAAACATTTAAACTATTTTGACGGAAAAATGGAAAAATAGTGAAAAATATTGCTCTCAGGAAAAATCAAAAACAAATAAAGACTTGACAAAAAGAAGTTATACCACACAAAAACTTGGAATGACATTAAATGTTATATGACTACCAGTATAATAATTACAAGAGAGCCATTTTAAAGACATCCAGAATAAATTTCAAAATCATAGAAGTTCTCTCTCTGCCGAAGATCTAATTAAAAATATCAACACGTGTATAACAGTGCCACTTTTAAAGAATTTATTTTGTTTTCTTCGACAATTAGCAGTAGCCATTTATAATACACAAAATCCATCTATCGTCGGTGATAGCAGTAATGTTTTTAACAGGGAAAAATTAATGTATTCTGCAACGAAATCATTCTTACATTATTTTAGTTTTAATTCTCCACACACCATCTTTCACGTTTGTTTAGGTATGTCAACACAGATTACACCAACAACTTCGCCATCTTCTTGCTGTTACAACTATTATTGGCGACCATCTTGCAACGGCTTTCGTCGAGACACCTACCCGGGTTTTCAATGGGATTAATTAATGAATGTTAGCATGATGAAAATGAATTTTCTGCTTTTTTTTCCTTTAATATTTAAATAACTACTGTCCTTACCACAGCAAAAACAGAAACGATGTCGTTTCTATGCTATGTTCGGCGAGCACGCTGCACAATACGTTTTTAAGATTTTTTCATATGATAAATACGTAGTTTTGCATTTCAGTATATGTGTACAACCCAAAGAACTGCATATATTTTTTCCGTGACCAGCACATCTTCGGGTCCAGCGTCTCTCACAAGTTTATAACTACGTACACAGTCTCTCATTATGTCTGTTGAGTAGATACTTCTCTGTTGGCTACCAAGCTGGTCCCTAGATTACATGCTGTAGCCCTGGTATGTTGGCATGCCAGCACCATATGCTCCGTACCCTTGATACCCAGGACCTATCATACCTGGACCGGCAGTGATCATTAACTGTTGATCACCTGCAATAAAGAACAATGGCATGCTATGTAGCACAATTAACAAAAAAAATCAAGCACACAAATATCTCTTTAGAAATGGTCAAGTGTGTCCACATCGAATTTTTGAATGGTAATAAGTTCAAGTCAATTGCTTAACGCATTCCAATGCGGTTTACCGAAAATTAAACTTACCGAAAAAAAAAAACTAGACTAAAGAGCAAAAAAGTCACTAACGGCATAGGTGAAAATTTTAGAGAATATATCCCACATCCAGCTGGTTAAGAAAGCTTGCTTAGATCTCAGTTCAAAAAGTGAAATGTGTTAAAACTTGATTACAAGCAGCTTGCTGGATTAAAACTTCATCCTAAGAAGTTTGCTGGGTTTAAACTACAGATAAACATATTACAGTACTTTTCTTGTACCGTAAATTGCGTATTAACAGCCCACACAAGCAACCCC
>JAHWFP010218474.1:0-11589 GCA_023313725.1 Lithobius niger
GTGGATTTTATGTACAGAACCCGATTTTTACCGGTATTGAAGGTATTTTGAATCGGTAATCGGCTAAGCCTTGCTCTTAGTTCTTTACAATTAACAAGCACATGACTGCTAATGAGGCCGGCAAATTTTATTATGAGGTCTTGGCCCAGAGCCGTACACCCCAAAACAACGTTACTCACAACTATGGAGGAAAGAAAAGAGATGGAGCTGGCATGACGTCACAGCTACGCGTTACCTGCTGAAGCCAGTTGGCGGAGGTAAAATCGCTTGCCCGCCATTTTGGTTAGTTCAATACTGCTCTTGTCTGCAAGCGTTTGCAACGCACATTTCTACGTATCTTTTCAAATTTTTGATTAAAGTAGACAAAAAACCGGCTCAGTCATTTCACCTTCAAACATAGCAATGCCAGAGACAAACAAAATCCAATTATAGATTCTTTGGTGTTGTTAATGCAACTCAAGGTTGCATTAGAATACTTTTTCAACATTTAAACTCGTTGCGAATTCAGGAGTTTTAATAAACATCGCCTAAACTTAAAGTGGCACTATCACCCATTGAAATACGAACGAAAATACCGTGTGATGCCATCTAGCGGCAATGATATTGTTAATCTTCATAGCTTGCTCCCAGGTGCACGAGGACGAATCAAATTTTCAGTCAATATTCAAGGATGTCGTGGCTTGTTTGTTTCGTTAAAAGAAATGCAGTTATGCATTCCTTCGCTTGGTGCAAGCAAGAGCTTGATGGTACTACATAGCGCTAGATGTTGTCAGATTTCGTCTGCTTTCAATCGGTGATAGTGCCACTTTAACCAAGGTGCTAGACATTTAAAAAAATACGGCATTCTCAAGAAAATAGTATTTTAGACGTAGTAATCAAGGCTTGTTATGTTGGCTTCCTAAGCTAAAGTTCTATAAATCGTGGAATCTTTTACCGACTTGAAATACGTAAAAATAGCACACAAAAACTAAATTATATTTTGCAATAAAACGTAAAATCCATGACCAGGGCCGTAGCTAGAAATTTTTTTTTAGTGGGGAGGGGAAGGGACTGGCCTAAAAATAAACCAAATCGGTAACATTTCAATGGAGAAAAAAAACGACTTCTGACGTACACAATACTTCTGAAATATATTAGAAAAAAACTGAAATTGAACTTGTGTAAGCTTTTTTAAGTCCATCTTGTCTTTTTTGGGGATAATTATATTTTGGAAAAAAAAACACGAAAACTCCACGAATCTACGAATTTTTTCTTTTTTTTTGGGGGGGGGGAGGGACGGAAGAGACGAGTAAAAAAAATCGGTACCATTTCAATGTAAAAAAAAAGACTTGCTGACGCAAAAAATACTGAAATATAATGGATAAAACTGAAACTGAACCTGGGTAAGCTTTTTTTTCCAGTCCCTTCTGTCTTTCTTCGGGACACTTTACACCCCGTGCCTCGCCTGCCCCCCAAGCTGCGACCCTGTCTATGTCAGTATAATAGAGTTTAATTTCTCGCTCATTTAAGTGTAAAAATTTGTTCAGTAAATAAACTTTTGAAATTGCAGTATACTTTTGAACAGCATAGGTTTCTTTCTCTTTTTTTCTTTCTATTTTTCAGCGAATACTGCACGAAATAAAGTAATAAAACCATGATTTTAAAACACTTTCTCCTACCCAAGGAAACTTGGAAAATTTTATTCTGGGTAAATGATGGTCTATGGTTAATAATAAGATATTAAAATAACACCTTAATAAATATCTGATAATATTGGTTTAGTACCCACGTGAGTACCATTGTCAGCGGCTTGGGCGAACTAAGCGAGTCCATCTCTCGAACTAACCAAGATGGCGGCGCAGCCGTAACGCGACGAAAGCGCCCTCGCTCGGCTGGCGTCCCTACGATGACGTCATGCCACCTCCATCTCTTTTCTTCCCTCCATGCTCACAACTACCGCCTATTTTTCATGAACAATCAATCTTTTAACAATCGAATCCCTTTAACAATTAGTAACGGCATTGCTGTCTCGTTGTTGTTTGGATTTTGGCTCTTGGCTATTGGTTCATTTTGTCACCCTGATGGTTCCTCAACCCCATGTCCGATTGCGGATGTTTTTTTTTATAAACCTTGTCCAGATTCCTGCGCTACTGCATGCAAAGTTTGGCTTGGATAGTCCTTGTGGTTTACGCGTGATGCGCGGTCGAAGATTATATTGGAGTGTCTTTATAGAGGGTCAAAGGGTTTTTTAGCGAGCGTTAACCGCACCCGGTCATCTGCCCGACGAAGTCCTAAGGCCCTACGTCTGCAACACCAGGAATGGATTCTCAGGATGTCACCCACCCAAGTACCAATCGGGGCCAATGCTGCTTAACTTCGGTCTTCGTAGAAGACCTACGCTCCAACAAAGAAAGACAATTTAAAAAGGTCTAAAAATACGCTTAGAAAGGTCTTAACTTCAAGATCGAGATAATAAATATAATTATATAGTTAAAGAGTGCAGTGACTCTCTCAGTGTTCTTAACTCCACATTCTTCATATACTTCTGATCAGGACTGAAACTCTAGCAGGGAGTGTGAGGAAGGGGGAGTTGTGAACAACTAGCACGAAGAACGGATCACAAAATTCAACTTAAAAATCAGATTTCATGTAAATATAGGAGGTTCTGTGACAGGAATGCTTCTTTAAGAAAAAGGACGAGATAATGATTTTGAATCCATTTCTGTTTGGTGTTCTTCCTGACATCCTTTTGGCGTTTACACGTAGTCAGTTTACAGAGTTTTACACGAAATGCAATTTAACACGAAAAGCAATTTAAACATACCGATATTTCAATCCATGTACTTTTTCCAATGGACATTTCTTCCTGACATTTGTTTCTGGAGATTATTTTCCAGATTTTTTTTACGCTTGCCTCTTATCTCATTACTGGATGGATGAAAGTCGGATTGGGAAAAATTATCCTCAGTCGACTATACCAGGTGGTGAAATCAGGGGTAAAAATACAGTAATTGGCGAACAAAAAGAGGCATCAAAATTTCGGGAAAAATGTTAGAAAAAACTTTTCCGTGATATTTTACGTTCGATAGCCCCTGATCTTGAATAGTACTATTTCTCCCTTTCATTCCTTGCCAGTTATCTTATTTGACTAAACAAATTTACGACTAAACCAAATTATTATTACTTTTCAGTGTTTTCGAAGATGTTGTGCTTCACGATGAAAGTAAACATGTTCTTCTGTATTTTGGCATACATTTGCCTGGCCAGCGCTGGAGCCGATAGCAGTGCAGATAGCAGTAACATAAGAATTTCGAATAACCTGTCACAGATTGAAAAGATAGTTACTGCCTTGGAAAAAGATGGACCATTAGCAGCTGTGCAGAATATTCTAAAGATCATCCAAGACATTCGTGGCATCCTTGCAAATGTCGACCCCTCAGAGCGGAACTCCGAGCAGAACGTAAGATGTTTAATTGAATTTGTTTATTTGACCATCATTATAATAGAAACTAGAGGAAGCCCGTTCTATGCACGGGGCAGGTCATGAATTAAGTTTACGGACACATTTCCCGGGACATTTTTCCGGCACTCTTCCCGACGTCTTGTCAGATTGATCGACCACTCATGCCTGCCTCCTGTTTGCATGCAGGTAGAATGGGACAGCGCATTAGGAATACGGGCGCGAGGAGGGGAGAAGTGAATGTTCGGCCCGACGACTTGTCAGATTGAACCTTTATTGAGTTGATCGACCACTCATGCCTGCCTCCTGTTTCCATGCAGCTAGAGTGGAAGAGTGCATTTGCAATGCGGGAGTGAGGAGGGGAGAAGTGATTGTTGTCCTTTCGGTTTTCCTTTTAGCTTTCCCTTTCCCTTTATTTAGCCTTCCTTTTAGCCGGTCTCCAGGATTATTATGTAGATGTGGGGGCAAACATTTTGGAGAAACACTTCCATGTAGTATAAAACTTTTTGTCATTGAAACCGTGTGCAGGAGGTCCGGTAACGAAGAAAACTGTGTATTTTTATATTTGATTTAAAACAAAAATTATTTTAGTCTTACTTCATCTGATTCAAACTGCTTGTCCAGAAAACTGTCTCATTTTTGAACTTACTAACAACACTCGACGACCATTACTCATCCAATGGACTTGTATAGAACGTCCAAATCGTCCGGTCCAATTTGGACCCAAATATTATATTATTTAGTTAAATTGTTTACTTGCTTCATTTAGCCTACTTGTTTGGGGTGTTGTAATTTTGGATTTTATTCCACCTGTGTGCGAAGGACTGCTGATTTCTAATGAGATGCTTGTTTGCACGGAGAGTTGATTTGCACGCCTCGGCGTTCTGGCAACAGAGAGAGTAGCAAGTTAGTGTTAAGAATTTTAATTAAGGCTGAGCGAAAGCTCATATTTCTAGTCTTAATTTGCACTGTGATATGAATGAGTTGTTACTTCAAACTGAATTCACAGTGATTTCAGTGTTCCAGGGGTTGTACTTTTTTGTCGTACTTTTTTCGCGTTGGTAGGTGTATTCCTCCCTAGTTTGTGCGCTACACTTACAAACGTAATGTTTAACATAGCTAAACTACATTAACAACTGATGAGAAAACTGTATAATCTACAGCTTGCTGTGTCTAACTGTTTTTTAATAATTTGAAATCGCAAACCTTTGCTTCGAGAAATGATAGTGGCAACATTGCTAAGGCCATTTTGGCTACCTTATGAGAATTAAGGTCGGTCCACAATAAAATCGCCATTGTTATTACTATAATGCCTATCCTAAACCTAGAAAAAATTGGCAGGTGTTGGCAGTTGGTATCAGGCAGTTTATTAACGAACATGTATGGGCTTATAATTATTACACAGTATCATTTGCATACATAGTTATGATTGTTTGTACCATGTTGGTTAAATACAAGCTACACCAAATCAAAGCCAATGAGGGACCAATGATCTACTAACACATTGAGAACCAATAAATAGCAACAGATAATAAACAGATATCGTATGCTAACAAGGTGCACCAAATCTCAGTATAAATCAGTAAGCTACAAATTATTCTCTAGACTACTACTAATTGACAGAATGAGCATAGCAAGCGAAGGCGAATTCTCGTCTGAAATTAGATTTTGTGTCGATAGTTAGTTAGCAGCAGTAAGGCAGCACGATGTATAAGGCTAATGGCCCGAGAACTACATGGGTGACACAAAGACATTTGCCGTAAATATACCGTAGTGAAACTTTAGTGTGAAGGATGCAGATAATGCTAACAAAGCAGCCACAAAAAAAAAAAACAAAAAAAAACACTATTGTTTCCAATATCAAACGTTTTGCAACATAGTTTTAGGTTTTTTTAAAATCATTTTCTACAGTTGCAATCGTAAAAATGCGCGTTGGCTTAGTTCATCTGTTTTGTTGTTCGCTTGCAGTGTTGGCTTTGGTGTCCGATTGGTTCATATTCAGAAACTGCTGTGTAGGCTTCGGGCAGATGACCAGGAGTGGTTAACGCTCGTTAAACCCTTTATACCCTTTAACTGCTGTGTAAGATGGAAATGATAAAATAGCTAAGTAGGCATATAAATGAGTTTTGAAGATCAAAATACTCGGTCGAGCTAAACACTACAATAGACGTACATGTGTTTTCTGTTGAGTGGTAAAATTTAACCGTGATTTTTTTCGTACCACTCTCCTATTCTGATTTTTTCCCCGTGCTTCACTTATATTTCTGATCGTTACTCTGCAAACGAATGCAACATTGATTCGTACGAGCATAGTTGAAAAAAAAAAGATCGGCAGTGTCAGTATGGCTCAGCAATAGGACTTACGCCTTTGGTTTCAAAGGTCGTGGGTTCAATTCCCTGCTCAGGCAGTCTGACATATAAGTCCAAAAGGCAACATAAATAGGTTTGCATCCGTATTTATTTAGCCATCTTGCACCATTAGGCTTTCCATCCTGTATAATTTGATATAAAAGGCAAAGCCTACTGCTAAGCTGTACTGACAATGCAAATAACGATATGGCCTTGGCTTTTGGTCTCTGAGATGACTTGGGCTATTGGTACGACTTCAGCCTTTCGTTTCATAGGTGGAAGGTTTTATTCACGCTCAGGCCATTTGACCTTTAAGTACAAAAGGAAACGTAAATGGATTTGCATCTGTAGTTATTTTGACTAATTGAGCCGATTTGGCTTTGTAACAGAAGCGACCGTGTGTTTCCAAACACGTGAAATTGGCAGTAATGGCGATTTTTTTTTTGTTGCCACTTGTATTTATTTTCTGTATTCTTCACAATATAAGCTCTTCACTACGATACAGTATGGTAAATTAATTAATGTCACTCATGTAGTTCTCGGGACCAATAGCCTTATATATTGGGATGCCTTATCGCAGTTATTAAAAACAAGCTTAGACTTCCAACAGAAAACGTGAATATCTCCAACAATAAAAGCGTTAGAATTTTATCTTCCATGTCCTGAATTTCACACATCAAAGCTCCCTTTTCATGAAATTTTAACCAAATTAGAAGTAAAGTGCAAATGTTATCACGTCCCAAACAGACAAACACAAACACATACCGACAAACATACAAAACCTGAATTCAGTGAAATATTCTACATCATTCGTTATGCTCGCTTGGCCACTAAACTAATGTATTAGAGCGTCCTTTGCTAGGCAAAGTAATTGTAATATTCTGAACTCAGTTATATCCTTACCACTGAAAAATAAAAATAAATTCACTTTAAAATTCATTATTTATAGCGATTTTAAAAAGTTTTCAATTTTTTATATTTTTTGTGTGATTAAAATGTCTTCTTTCTTACTTTTACCAAAAATCCTCTGCAGCCTTTCTACACCGTAAGACCCTTGTGCTTTGTTAATTCAGATATGTACCTACATGACTGTTATTACATATAGGTACATTTATAAAATGCTTTTCAGTATAAAGAAGTCTTGAGAAAATTCACCAATCTCAACCAAGCCCTTCAAGACGCCAAAAAAGATGGGTTGAATGTCGACAAAGCCTTCCGTATCTTAGCAGTTCGATCATGGACAAATCCAATCACAGTTCCTAAAAACTGTTTCCTGTTTTGGTGTTGGAAATAATGAAAGTTATGTACGATAAAAGAGGAACAATAAAGAATATCGCTTAATCTGAAACGTTTTGGGTTTGCGTGACTTATTTATGACTTTTTTAAATTCCATAACCCTCTGACCCATTCTGAGGTAGTCATCCAACTTGGCCCAATGACCCATTTTGACCCGCCAACAAAATCTCACCCTTTGACCTTTTCTGATCACTGATCCAACTTCACCCAAAGACCCACCAACAAAATCTCACCCTCTGACCCAATGTGATGCACTGATGCAAATTGGCCCAATGACACATTTTGACCCACCAACAAAATCTCACCCACTAACCCATTCTGATGTTCTGAAGTTGTAGACAAAACGTACGAGAGGGGGCGGACTTGGTAAAGACGCCTTAGATGCTTTAAAATTTACACTTTTTTGTTTCGTTTGTAGTTTTTGGTCTTTTTCCAATTTTTTAATTAACAAATCTTGAGTGGTGGATTTTTCTCGGGGACAAAATCCCGTTTTCACTTCCCACCGTAAAATACTATATAGGTTATTACTTAATTTGCAAGGATTAGATTTTAAACTTTTCGATTTTACATTAATATAGGTAGTTCAAAATACACACACAAACACAAATAAAAACCAACTATCTCCGTCTTTGGAGCTGCATGTAATACATGCGTCTTCAAAAACTTTGTCAAGTCTTTAATTATGGTAAGACAAATCCACGCCCAAATTTGTGTTCATGACGTCACTTACAACGATAGGTTTCGGTGATGTCACTGTACCGCTCGGCCGACCACTTGTCATCCTGAGCACTTCTCGCTTCCTGCCAAGTGGATCGACGTAAATGAAAGACACA
This sequence comes from Lithobius niger, assembly GCA_023313725.1. Classification (NCBI taxonomy): domain Eukaryota; kingdom Metazoa; phylum Arthropoda; class Chilopoda; order Lithobiomorpha; family Lithobiidae; genus Lithobius; species Lithobius niger. Next base: position 7,918 of record JAHWFP010218474.1, read on the forward strand.
CGATACTTGTTGTAGTTTTTCATTTTAATGAGTACCCTGATTATTCCTAACACCATGTGTGAGTGCCGCTCCGTAGTGAATATACAGATGATCAGTTTCGTATCATATTAAAGGAATGACATACGTAATTGTTTCACCATTTCGTAATATATGTCAGTTTCTTTCTGGGCACCACAGTCAGCCATTAGGACGATTCCACTGCCAATATAATTTTCTTCCAAACATCCTGGTGAAATGGCACTACCTCTATTTCTTTCCACTATACTGTGAATTAATAACCCTGTATCATTTATCATCAGACAAACTGCCACTAACTGCAAACAGGTTACGAAATTTTTGTGGAATTCCATTGTAGCTTTTTATCTTATTTTGCTGTACATGATTACATACCTGACTCCTATCTATACATATGCAACAATTATTTTTTCCAAGTGTGTGTGAATAGTTTATGGAAACCAAGAGTATACTGTCATTATTTGTTTTGTACTAACAACATGTTACATGCCCAGACTCCATTACACAAGTAATGATTTACTACATGTAATGATTTACTTAAACCATGAAAACTAAATTTTTTTCACGAGGAGTGCATAAATAGTGGTTGGATAGGAGGCAACAGTATCCTACCATTTTGTTTTTATTCTTTTAAAAATGTGTATACGTACTCACACTCATGCTATACAATACAGATCCGTTTTTATTCGGTTCTGAAACGAAACTGAACGTGACCTGTGACGTTACTTCAGGTGTACTACCGTACGCTTTTCCACTACGCCCCCACGCAAAAAAAAAAAGATTTAAGGTGCTCATTTTTGCCGGGGTGGATGAACTATCACAGCCTAGTAAATGTGGTACAGCATGAATCATTTAAGCTTGAGTAAAATGATGCTGTAAGAATAGGACACATTTCATCTAAATCTGCACTCAAGGGAAAAGAAAACACGCCCTCCAAACGAGACATTCATTAATCCTCGATATTTCACACGAAGTAGGTCACAATGCTTTATTCACCTCCGATTAGCCAATCTGTTTCTAGCAATCCGTTTTCAGATTTAGCATGCAACTAGAAGATATTCTGTTGTAACCCTAGAGGCATAGAGCTTTTATCCCATTCGGCCTTGTTTTAGTGTAATGTCATGAAAGTATATTGAGGGCATTGGGACTCCCAAATTAGGGTTACAGGATACGTTAGCAAATCCGTTTAACAAATGAAAAATCCAAATCCAAAATAGGTTTATGTTCATAAAGCAACCCAAACCGAAATATGTTTGAAACGAGTAAATCAGCTTGAGAGCGAACTTAGTGAAAGAGAAAGAGGGCTTTTTTGAAGGAACAGGGTACTTCGTCTACAGTACCGGCCGGACCTTGAATGGAAAATAATATACGCGACTGAGTTGGACAATGTGGCCGCCGAAAGTGCCGCTCATGCCATTGATTTTTCTTGTTGCCACTTTTTGTCAACCGAGGGGGACACCTAACATATAAAACTGCTGCCTACCTTGAAACACTTTCTGGATAAACGAACATGTCACTATCTTTTGAAGGGCTATGTGCAGTCGAGAAACTTAATAACTTTGTGGCAAAAATACGGAATTTATTTAATTGTACATTTAAGCCATTTTCCTGGTGATTACTGGGATTAAGTTAGTAAATTACTAAGCTTTTTGTCAGTTACCGCTATATGGCAGTAATTGATGGCACTCACCGTACAAACACTCACCGGTGCCAATCGCTTGACCACTTCCCGAAAAGACCCCGAAGAAATGAAATGGAGCACTCGTGGCGGCCATTTTGTCAACCCCCCTCCACCCCCCCAGTATTGTCGTAGGTCGGGCCGGATAGTTTGCTGGCCATTGAAGCAGTGGCAAATGAAGCGCAGGTCGCTATACTCTACTAAGGGACCGTTCATTATTTTTCAATGGACTCGGTAACACCTAATAGCCTATAGGAGTGTGCCATACCAATGTAACAAAATACTGTTCTATGTTGATTAACATAGACTGACCTGTATTTCTTATATAAACCCCTGCAATGAATTAAACTTGCCCACACCCTTGTTTGCTACGACTGTGTTAAGTCTCGTTACTCTGCTGGGGGAAACCATGATTTGTTTAACTCCAAGACATGGCAGAATGGTGACGAGCGGTACCCAGCAGAGTCATTTATTATTGAATTAATTCACTCCCAACCATCTTCAAGTGTGCACCGAATTTGGTAAGTTTCTATTTTTGCTTAAATAGTTTAGTGCCCAGATGGGAATTAATTTAATTAAAAAAAAATTGTTGTTTGTGTGGTGGAACTGTGAGTGGTTCGGATTAAGTATAGTTGACATTCGTTCCTTATGATAGAACAGGGAGTAGTAATTGTGTTGTCGAAACCTATTTTGTTCTAGGACTATGTCTGATGTGACGCGTCAGCCACTTTTCCCCGAAAGTACTATAAATCGTAATAAAGTTGAACAAACGTAATTAAATTAGGCCTTTACAACACAATGTGGTCATACCTCTACCCTGGCGGACGTTTAGGTATATTTAATTATTTACCTCTGTGCGTTTTCGAAGCTTGTTCGGTCGTGCATGCAGCGTAGGCCTACAGTGTTGTTTTTGGTGCTTGTGAAGCGCTCTTAAACCATGTTTAATTCCTAGTTATCTGAAAAATTTGGACAAGGCAAATTAGTTAAAAACTAGGAAGGCTATACAAATTCTTGAATTTGGCTTTGTTGTTAAGCAATTCCAGTAATAGTCTTGAGTGGCTTTAGCTTAAATTAGATTTTGCTAAATTGTATTATTAAGTAAATTTAATGCTTGTGACATACGTATGTCAGTTGGGGGTGAGAAAAATGTACCACCTGTAGTGGCCATCAATGAAGACGTTGGTGTAGCAAATGAAGTAGTTTCAGTTGCCGTTGACAACTTATTTGTTAATCTAAATTTAAGTCCTAGCGACACAGACCCAGACAGTATGGCAAGTAAATCGTGTGGCCTGTTTTAAGACACTTGGGATAATATTCTACTAGGATAAATTATTTCTTTAGAGCTAAGAAAGTTGCAGATTTGGACAAGTTAGATGTTTTAATGGCATCCGTAGGCAGATATATGTTTGATAAAATTTTAAACATTATTTTTCGCAAGGTTCCGACCGACTTTACTTATGATGAGTTAGTCAAAGTTGTTTTAAATCCACCCAAAACCAAAACTGGTAAGAGAAGCCGCCAAGTTTACAAAAAGGGTTGGCCTTTCAAAGTAGTGATATCATTCAACCAGGGAAAGGCCGCCAAGGTTAATCCTATTAGCCAAGTTCATCGCATCTACTAATAGTTCGGAAGTTAATGAAAACTAGAAGATTGCTACAAGCGGTAGCAATCTTCAAGTTTTCATTTAACGTCCAAAGTATTATTCGGTGCGATAAACTTGGCTAATAGGATTAACCTTTGAGGCCTTTCCCTGGTTGAATGATATCACTACTTTGAAAGGCAGACCCTTTTTGTAAACTTGGCGGCTTCCCTTACCAGTTTTGGTTTTGGGTGGATATCACGACTTTCATAGGCCTGTGAATGACCAAAAAATCCCACGGTGTAATTGTCACCCCTACCTTTTTTGTGTGGAGGTATTTTATTGTATGAATATTCTCATTCATAATTTTCACATTTGCTATTGTCATTTCAAATAAATT
>JAHWFP010218487.1:0-15545 GCA_023313725.1 Lithobius niger
AACCAGGAGAGGACAGAAATCTTCCAGTTTCATTAGATTTGATTTCTTTCCTCTTCTGGTTCTGAGGGGTGCTAATTAGAAAAGTTGGACTTGAAAAATGTTGGGTCGTCAGCTTTTTTGTGGACCACCCTACCCTGTACATGTATTTATTTTTAAATCTTGGATTTCTTCCCTGCCTGTTGCCCTCACACAACGCGCTATCGTCACCTCTTGTGGGATGATTATTTGTTTTGTTTTAGCAATTTATGTTGATTAATAAATTTATTATGAAGCTAAAAAAAGTAACCTTACAATAAAAATAAAGTGGTCGTACATTTGCTAGGAGGGGCGTAAAGATGTTGGGGGCGTGAAAATCCATCCCCCCCCCCCCGCCGAGGTGCTACCGCTGAGCAGTAGGACCTCGGCATTTGGTTTCAAAGGTCGTAGGTTCAATTCCCCGCTCAGGCAGACTGACATTTAGGTCCAAAAGGCAACGTAAATAGGTTTGCATCTGTATTTTTTTTTAACCCTTCTCGAGCCCATTTGGGTTTCCTTCCTGTTTAACCGCTGCCGACTAGAACTGATTTTACACGTAGCAATTCGGCGCATAGTGTTAGATTCCACACTTATAGTGCCCGCGGCCTATCTTGAGTTTGCCGCAGAACGAACACAGATAATCGATTGTGTAGCAGAGTGCCTTGTTGATATCCAAGATGGTTACAAAAACAATGGCGGCCATCGATTAAAGCCACCACCTCCAGGAAGATGTAGCCGCTCACGATGTAGCCGCTCGCAGGACTCAAGATACACCGCGCATACAATAATAAAATAGATGAGAGTGTGGCCGGCCGCATTTTTGGTGTGCTCTCTCTCACCTCCTTAATGCAGGTTCGGCCCGTACTAACTCTTCTTGATCTTTAAAACTTCTTAATAATTCCCTCCCACCACCTCCCGGGGTTTATCTCCATTGTTGTTTTCATTTTGGGAGCATAAAGCGCGTTTCGTGGCGCAGGTCGGCACGTCTTGGCTTTCACACGTTGTCAATGAAGCGTGTCGTACTGTACTGAAGCTTACCAGCCACGTGGCCAAGCTAGAGCGTGGCATAGCGGCCCAGTTTGGTACGGCACACTTTATTCATTAGGTGTGAAATCAGTGCGAGACTAACGTACTTTCGGTTTCCGGTCCTAATCCGCGACGTCCAGTACTAGGGAAACTGCGTTGTTGCGTTGCGGTCAGTTTGGTGGAAAGATGCAGGTGGTTTCACCCGGTAGGTTTGCCGTCCGTCCATGTGTCGACGTAAGGTCGATGTTGGATGTTTCCACTCGAGCCCCACAACACATGGCCAACATAATTCCTAGCTATTGCACTACTTTTGGTTTTACTACACCTGGAACTATATGCTATGTTGCACCACATATCGTCATACAAGAGGGTGCCTCCTCCCCCCGCCTCCCGGTCTATCATGGGGGTCTACCATCTGCCATGGTCCACCCTCACCCTGTTGTAACCTTGTGCAACAGTTGCCTGTCTATGGGTTACCTAAATAGCACACTGCGAATGACCTAAGTAGCACACCTCATAGCCACATCGTTAAACATATTGGTTTAAAAAAAATCGTTTTGGGGCAAATTTTGACAAATCAAGGGAAAAACTTTGTAAGCGGGATTCGTAAGCAACCTTGAAAGTCTTAAATTTGAAAATCCAAAATTCAAGGCATGGAAAGTCGGAAAAAAAGAATATTTTTGTTGTCAAAACCTTGAAATAGCACCTGAATGTTGTCGGTGTACCACACTTGGTGAAACGAAATGCATTAGCCTACAAGTAGTGTTACTTCATTTCAGCATGGGGTAGCTGCATCGTTTGAAGAAAAAACACCACTTTTTTTTCCGGATTGTATTGGATTTTTCGGTTTTTATGGGCTTTCTCCAGTTTTATTGAGTCTAACTTTGGCTTCTGTTTTAGTTCATGAATATTTTACAGGTACAGTCAGTACTAGTGGCTGTTAGGCTTGGTTAAGAAAGTGACATAAGAATGCCATGACCATTGTAATACACCACAGTTTAACAAAAACCTTTCCTTACAAACAGGTAACAAACTTGAAAATCATTAGTAATAGCATAGTAATTAATTACAAAAGGTAATGCTAATATTTTATAAAGGTTAAGTGTTCCTTGCATTCAGGATCTGTACCTTGTTCCACATTATGTTTGCAGGAAACTAACTGCTTGGCGCCACGTTTCCGTGCACTACGAGTGCAAAAACATGATTGTGGGTATCACACTTGTAGACTTTATATACACAGTTACTGTTAGAATGTACGGGTGGGATATTTACGATATTTTTTTGCACTCGTAGTGGAAAGAAACGTGGCTTCATACAGTCAGTTTCCTGCAAACATAATGTGGAACAAGGTATAGCCACAGGCCAGATGATTTTCAATATACAGATAAGGAAAATATAGGTAAAATAGAGAAAACACTCTCTAGTGGGTTTTATGGTGGGTTTGTTGGTTTGGACCCGGAAAACCTCGTGGGGGATTTTGGGTTGGGTTTTTTCGGGTTGGGTTTTTCCGGGCAAACCCTGGGTAGTTGAAGCACTGGTTCCTCCCCCCCCCCCCAATTCTTTTCTATTGGTGAGCAGCATATTGGGGAGAGGTTCATAATGTTATTAGAGCTCTTTATTTACCATGGTTAGCTCCAGCTAGCTGCAAACTACAATAAAGAGATTGTCTTCAAGAAAAACTGCCAAAAAAAAAAAGGATGGAAGGTACGACATTGTTAAAGGCATAATCGCTCTAAAACATACAAAACGTTGAAAACACATTCTGTTAAAAAGTTAATTTTTTTTAACCCTAATTCATGTATTAGTTATAATTGGTATAGTCTAGCCAAAAAAGTAAGATGTTATTAGTTGATTTTAAAGTTGGCCTTTGAAAAACCTTTGAAGGAGATTTCGTCTATGGTGTGCAAACCTATAGTGGGGCTGGAGGGAATGAGGCTTAACGGCACGTCTATAGCTAGGTAATTAGCACCAACCTCAGTCACAGTGCAGTGGTCCTGGTTGCCACCGCTCCATACACTACACATCGGGTAAGGTACCGAACCGATACACAATATTTTTAGATTTGGCCGCGATACTTTGCACTCAACTAATATTATATCCTGCTGCAATATATGCACGATCATTACCCTAATTTATTTACGCTTTTCAAAACCCATTCGTAAGTATGCAAATCTCATTTCATGCCAACGTCATCTCCGTCGTGTATTAAAATTATAGGAATTTTGTTTCTTGACGGTTTGGTTCCACCCCGATCCGCCGAACCCTTCCATCAGCCAATTCGTCCCAGTACGTATACGTCACTTAAAGCATTTAATTGATGAGCGCGTTAATTAAATAACTCGTCTCTGTTTATCGCTGTAATATTTAATCAATCCCATTAATTAAGTAGTTGTTGTTGGCGCGAAAGGGGATGTTTCGGCGCAAGCGTCCGTCTCACCCTCTGCCCGGTTCGCCCTCATATGTAATTTTACAACTCTGTAATTGTGGAGTTCGTTTTGAAAAGTGGGCGCACAGTGGACCGCGGCCTTAACGAGTGGACTTGGAATTAAAACGCCCTAAGCGAAATGGTGGGATTAGGGTTAATCCCTAGATCTTCTTTCTCCCCCGCTCTCCACCCCCAGTTTGTAGGTCCGAATTTCGGGATGTGAAAGTGGCGGTTTGCGAGGTTTGGCTGGTTGTTGTATTTCACCGTTCCTTGGTGAAGTGTTGTTGAATGTGCGGTATTGTTTTTCGCTGGACTCTTCGCCATACGCAGCAGCATCTTTATATTCGTACAAAGATGGGCAGGGGGATCGTAATCTTTTGATTATTTTATCTGCATAGCTTATGCACTATGGCTGGAGTTAGTTGAGACCCTGTAAGATGGAGCAATATGTCAATAGGCCTATATATTTGCAAAGGCGTCCTTGGAATGGAAACTGGAACGTATAGAAATGCCCGACCTGGAAAATAAAAATGATATTCCAAGACTGGAAAGAGGCTTGAAAAAACTTGAAAAAATCCTGAAGTCCTAGAATTCCCATAACAGAAAATCGCGTTTGCTTTTTCCGTGTCCGACACCGTTGTTCAATTTATATTCAAATACAAAAGAAAAGGGAGAAAAAACCGTTACACATCGTCCACAGGAAATAAAATTTCATATTTCACAAAATTTGTCTGTGAAATGAATGTCTCATCGTTTGTTAATTATTATTCGTTCGTTGACAATTCCTGGAGTACCTTGAAAAATTCCTGGAATTGTAAGTTTACAGGCGAACGTGATTCCTGAGGAATGGTTTGTGGGATTGTGTTTTGCATTGTAAGGATATTGATTTTAAGGAGATGTTTCGAATTTGAGAATTGGGACAACAACGCAATAAAAGTTTAAATTTTAAAATAGCACCAGAAAAATTAATATTTACTCGCCACAGTGGCGAGCATAACTTCACGCACATTCAGGAAGGCCGGTTGGCGTGAACAACTCTGCAGCTACGGAGTTCCACCCATTCTCTGCGTTGTTGCCCATTCCTCATCAAAATTGCAAATCCATTGCCTTCAGGGCAAACAGGCCTATCATCACTTCGTAAGATATTTTTATTGCTGCTTTGGCTTGAATCTGCAGTGGTAGTTGTTCACAAACGTCGTGTTTTTCATGTCCGCCAGACCTTCCTGTCTTCCAGTTTGGTGATAAGGACTCCTCCAGGTCCCTCCCTCCCTCCCTCCCCCAATCCCGACGATTAGTCAGAGTTTATCAACAAATAAACAAGGCCCTGCCCGCCAGCGCTGAGGGAGAAAAGCTTTTAATGATTGCTGATAATAAAACCAGTCTTCCCCACTACACTGTTGTTCACGCTACCAAGTTGGGACTTCCTGACACCCTGCAAGCCCTGAGAGCATTTGGGGGGTACGGCGATCTGTCGAACTAGTGTGTGCGCCTGTTTTGGTGATAACAATGCGTGAATTTGACTTGGCGTGAAATGGAGAGTTTGCTGGAGTCAGATCTTAAAGTACAAGTGCACCTGCTTGAAATCCAGGTGAAGCCTTTTAGAAGTCTTGCAGCACCAGTTCACAGTGGAGTGTTGATATCAGCGAACATTTTAAAATCGACACGGAAGAAATTAGGGGAAAACGTTAGTGCCAAATTCAGTCGATTATATTCAAGGCCTCGCTTTGCTTGGTCAATGAAAAGATTCTTGATCAGATATTTTAACTTTCTGTTTTTTTTTTTTTTTTTGTAGCAACAGACGATCATTTACAACATCTAACAGCATGCTGTAGAGTCTCAGCTCGAAAACAACTTGGCCATAATTTCGGCCAATGATTAACATCGAGAAGAATAACTTGAGAACTTCATGCTTTTAGATCGATATGATGCAGGAATTTGTTAATGAAGCCTCACGGAAGAGGCACAGACTTGATGAAACTCGGTGTGAGGGTAGCCCTCGTCCGTACGCACATTTTAAGCCCAACCACAAGGGCACTGGGAGCCGGGTGGTGACGTTCATTTGGTTTCCACTGCTGGTACAATTTCTACTGCTAAGAATGACTTGTGTACCACAATTAATGCTTTGTCGCTCTATCTGTACGAAGTTGTTGGTAAAACCTAAGGAAGGGAGTCACAGGGAGGCGCCTTGGGGATATTTCGTGGCTGGTTCGATTTCTACTGCTAAGAATGACTTGCGCGCGTACCAATAATCATGATTTTAGCACCATCAACAAGAATTTGTTGGTCATCAGCCTCACGAACAGGGAGGGGGTGCGTGGGAGTACAAAGGGATGCGGGGGGCAGGAGCCTTGGGGGTGGATCTCAAGGAAGTTCCATAGCTAGTTCGATTTCTATACTGTTAAGAACGATTTGTGTACCAGATCTTGCTTTTAGCTTGACGTGCATGTTTAACTCGAACCTGACTACTAACTCGCACTACTAACTTAGTTAAAATAAATTGTGGTAGTCATATTTCTTAAAAGCATGAACATACTCCAGTCAGACTACTCTGTTTGCATTCGACAAACGCCGCTTTTCTTTTTTATCCATTTCTTCCTCTATGTGCGTGTGTGTGTGTGGGTGTGGTTACGTCCCGTTTCGCCAAATCCAGTTTCGCCGAAAAGAAAGCAGATTAACAGCTTTTGCGTCAGGGGCGTATCCCTCTTCGCCAAATCCCGTTCACGAAATTTTAGGCACACGAAACCTTTAAAACATTTAAACACGAACATTTATAACATGATAATGGTCAGACATTAAACAAACACCCGTTCTGCAGAATCCCGTTTTGCTGAATAATTTGTTTCAAATTACGTGCCTCGCTCGCGCTGCCACACCCGCTGCGGCTAAACACATAACATCAGAAAATGCAACTAATCACAAATTACTTCCAATTAGGCATGCCTCTTTAACTTCTGCAACGTTACATTTTTGAAGAATGTTTTGCTTTTGCGAAACGGGATTCTGCAAAATGGGAATTCCCGTTTGGAAAAGGTTAACCATCACGTGTATAACTGACAATTCTTAAAAGAGAACCTTGGCATTGTCGTAGTGACGACAAAGCATTCTAAACAATATTTAAAGTACACGTTTTTCCGTCTGTATTGCCAGTTTTCAAAACACTAACAAATCAGTTGGTCTTATTCTACCACTGCTTATCTCTGTTAAATGTTTGCCTTTTAATAACATAGAAATAAGTTATTAAATTTCGTGTACGTAACATTTTGTCAAATTCGTTTTGGCGAAACGGGATGGCCCGTGTGGGTAAAGCTGTTACACTTTTGGTGGACGAAACGGGAATTGGCAAAACGGGAGTTCACCGTGTGTGTGTGGGGTGGGGGTGCATCCAGCTACGCCGGCGGAGCTTTCACATCCAGCGTCCACCTGTGCTGGACACCACCCTGTTGTGTCGCGAAAATGCATCCAAGTCTGGTGACCCGACGGCGGTCGGGATGCTGCCCGAATGTGTTATCTCAAATTAGGAGAGAGAAATTGGGGCATCGGAGTATGCTTTCCGAAACTGGCTTCACCTTCTTACTGCCTTGGGGAAAGAAAAGTCGGAGGAAGGGGTGGGCGAGAGGGGCGCGCATGGGTGGGGGCCCCCTGGACTTTGATGCGGGCGACATCTGGCAGCACGCGCAGGCGAAGAAGGAACTTGGGCTCGTGTTTTTCCTTTTCTGAGTTCATGCTTTAAGCGTTGACAGGTGCAAAATTTCAGCTGCCAATTTTCCCTTCTTTTTTTCCCTTTTCTTTCCCCTCTGTTCCTCCTTCCCAATACTAAGAAATTTCCTGAAGCCGCCTGCCTACATGAAACCTAGACTTGTTTTTTTATTGTTATTTTTTTTTGGGGGGGGGGGGGGGTTCTAAATGAATGTGTTTTTTTGTTGTATGTCTTGCACTTTTAAAGGGTTTTGTGTGTTTGTTTTTGCATATGAAAAGTCGATTCCGTCTTCGTTGGAGCAATTTTTTTTCTGGCTTTCCTTTTTTTTATTTTAAGGAAAACTTAAAGGATAGAAGAGCGTCGAAAACAATGCTTGTAAAAGAAACGTTTTTAGTTCAAGCCTTGCGTTATCTGAAACGAAGTGCGCTTGCCTGATACGCCGTCACGATGAAGAACCGTGGCGGTTTGAAGGAGAAATCGTGGGGGGGGTTTCGAACCGACAATCCTTCAATCAGGCGAAGGGGGAGAACTGACAGAACGGATCCTGAGCTGGTAAATGAGCCTTGTATTCTTGTGTACTACGTTTACTGGCTGGTTTACTGGCTGGTAAAACGATAACTACTTTTAGTGCTTTTATTCTGTCACTACTGGCTGGTTTGGCAGTGAATTCAAGTTCGTCTTTGCTGCCATCACTTGTTAACAATCGCATCCACTTCCTTCAGGCGACTGTGCTGAACTCACACCAGTCAACCACCCAGACCACACTTGCTTACGTCATTCCTTTTTTCGTTAGCCCTCTCACAGTGGCGGGCGGCTCTTCTGAGTTCTAGTATTTTTAGCTGTTATTAAAGAAGAACAAGTTTACGCGTTAACCAAATCTCCCGCACAAATGTCAATACAATGCTAAGGCCACTTGAAATTAATTAAGTGATTCTCAGGAGCGCACGCATGTGATTTTTCTTAGCGCATGAAACGTGCTTTTCTGAAATTAGTCTAAAACAAAGTACCAATCACGCATCCGCACTTTCACCAAACATTATCTGGAGCCGATGACCACATGAGCTCTCTGCTCCAATCACATGATCGCCTAGAAACGAATCTTAAGGATCGTTCAGAGGCTAGTCACAACTATAAACTTGGATCTTAAGAATGAATTTTTTCAAATGTGCAACTTTTGCACGCTGATTCTGGCATTAAATCATAGATATTGTACTCGACAAGAAAATGTAAGCTACTGTTTTCGTTTGGCAAAAAAAAAAGCCATCGCTCGCATTGAAAAATCACGAATAAAACGTAAAAAAAAAAAAAAAACGCTGCCCACTCGCATCAATTCGTACCACTCCTGAGAACCACGTAATTAATTTTTAGCGCCTAATTTTCTCCGGTAAAACCCTGTTGAACCTTTTATGATAGTTTCAGGGATGCTGCCGGTGTAAAAAAAAATGTGAAAAATTTGAAAATTTGCCAGTGGTAAAATAACACGTGAAAAATGTGAAAAATACGAGTGTTGGTGTGGAAAAAAAAAGCCAAAACAAACAAACGAAGTAAAAAACAATCAAAATATCCACCCTAATTTTTGGCGCGAAATTACGAAGACGTGGCTAAAACACACACACACAAATTGGTTGTTTTACGAGAGGAGTCGGTCGGTTTGAAGTCGCTTTTGCTCTCTTGAGTGAAATTACAGGGAAATTACAATTGCGACTGAAAAAAGAAAGATCTACATGACGATTTGAAGATTTGCTTGGATTTAAAGATTAACTAAAGATTTAAGTAAGAATTAATGATTTACATGAGATTTTTAAAGATTTACATGGATTTGCACCAGACTTGCAACTGCTTTATAAATCTAAATCTTGGGTGTACGAGATGTCTTGCTTTGTCGAACCCCAAGGGTATTGCTTCGCTCATGAGCTGTTAGCGAACGTTAACTTCATTTGGCGCCCCGAGATGGCGTTACTTACCTTCCGTTCGAAGTAATGGCGCTGTAGCTTTCTGAGTTTTACTTCCCTTTTGTTTCCAAAAATGTCAGCTTAATCTGCGTGCTAATAGCGATCGGGTCGTTGGCGAGCGAAACTCCCCCAGGAGATGGTGTGGGGGGGGGGGGGGGTGAAAAGAAAAAGGGGGGGGGAATATTCGAGCTGGCTGGCAGATTTTATGATGATTAATAGAACCAGATTTGGGAAGGCAGGCGAAAAAGAATTTGGGTTGTGCCGAGCCGCCACGAGTTTTCCGCGGGTTGTTCGACTGTGGGGAAAACGACGTCGGTTAACTGCTGCTCAGTCGTTGCTACGGAGAGCAGTTAACCTAGATTAGGCTTCGACCTAGTGTTGCGGATTAAATCAAGTGTTTTAATCAAATGGAATTAACAAATAAATAAATAAATAAACCGTATCTTACGTCTACACCTGTGTACACGTCAGATTCTTTATTCCATTGCGGATGTAGACTCGTTGCGACTTTTTGACTTATCATCATTAAAGGCGCCTGCTCATCATTTCGACAGCGTTGACCATTTTCTAAACACAGCACCCACGTTCCCGATTCTCCGTCATCACAATAGGCTGATGTGGGTCACGTGACCTCGTTTTAGTCATGAAAATAGCGGCGCTGCTGCGAATAGTGTTGTTCCTTTTTTAATTTACCGCTATTTTCTTTATATTGCTCGAAGATTCTGCGGCGCTGCTTCTAGAAGTTGAAACGGTGGAAAGGCGCCTTAACCTTACGTTAAATTTTACCTTTTTAACTCGTAGATGCAGCACCGTGGTAGAATCTTCGAGCAATATAAAGAAAATAGCGGTAAATAGAAATGAAACAACATTATTTGCAGCTGCGCCACGATTTTCATAACTAAACGAGATCACGTGACCCACATTAGCCTATAGAGCAGGGCCATGTGACGTCATTTTGGCTACGAGGCACCATTTGGAGGTAATAGCTACAAGGTGCACTAGATTAAAATGGTAACGGAAAACAACGGCACTTCTAGTCAAGAGAGTGCTTCGAGAGCGGCTTTCTTAGGCTTAAAAGAACGTTATTTTCTCCAGCAACAAAAATCACGCGTTATAGGCTTAAGAAATCCAGTCTAATAGCATTGGCTTTAATAAGACGATCTTCCTTTCTCCCTCCAGTGCTCCTTGCAGCTAACCCAGCTACTGGCTCCACCATAGAGTTGTACACAATAATACTACGGCGGGTCACTGCCCTATTGGATGGCGGAGAATCTGGAACGTGAATGCTGTGTTAAGAATATGGGCAATGCTATCGAAATAATGAACAGGCGCCTTTAATTCGACACGAAATCGTTTGAATCCAGATAGCCGCTTCAGCACGCTTATTCGAGTTTGTGCGTGCATGTAGGGTCACTGTGTAGCGAGGATAGTGTGGTGGGGCTTCCATTCTTTTGAAGTGAAGTTTATTGTTCGCATGGTGAATATAAATTATACAAAAAACCCCATAGGTGTAAGGGGACCCATCAAGTTTTTGCCAAAGAAAGTAGTGATATCACAGCCAAAATGGCTGCCACCAGGTTTGTGGTCCGAACCGTGATCACTCAAGCTTAACTGACAACACGTCAGGCGTCAGTTAAGATCGAGTGATCAGGGTTGGTACGGAGAACTTTGTGGCAGCCATTTTGGCTCTGATATCACTGCTTTCTATGGCAAAACCTTGATGGGGGACTTTATCCCTACGCAATACATATGCTATCAGGGAGACAGTAACATTCAGTCTGAATAAATTTTAAAATATATATGAGTATTTTAAAATTTGAACCATTTGAAACAAAAGTCCTGCTTGAGAGAAACATTCATGCGCAGGGTAGCTGGGAAAAAGCCGGGAAAAAAGCGAAAAACCTAACTCTTGTTTGTTGTCTGTTGCTAGTTACATAATTTGGGGTCCCGTCCGGGTTTAAACCCGGGACCTCTCTTTTGAAATCCTTTTTACATGTCAGGTAGACGCACATAAATTGTAAATTTAGGTCAGCTGCTCAAAATGCGTGTATAAGACCTCTTTGTGAGGCCTCTTTTGGAATACGCAGCCCCGGTCTGGTCCCCGTCCTTGCTGAAGGACATTGATCAAGTTGAATCCATACAACGACACTTTACAAAGCGTCTAAAGGGGTTGGGGGATTTGCCCCACTGTGCTGCAACGACGGTTTCCACAGCTTCCTCCTGCTCCTTAAGCTAGGGCCTTCGTGGACCTCTTTACCTTTATGCCATGGCTCCATACTACGGATTCTTTATACTCTATATCTTTATTAATGTATTCCAGTAATGCTATGTACTTTGATGTTATAGTACAGGAAGTACCTTGCACCACCAGTGGCAGGTACTTCCGGTAGCTCTAGATACTCAAGGCCCTGCAGCCCCCTTCAGCCTCACTCTGGGAGCTACTCCCTAACCTGCTAAGAACTCTTCCTGAATCGTGCCACTCTGCTAGAAGCCCTGACTAGAGCATCCTTGAACCACTGGACATCTCCTAAGGACAGACCGCGTGCCCCTGGAATAAACTCTGAAATTGCCATCCTATCTGGCGTTCTTCCTTGTACCGGGCATAGTGGGGTTGCAGTGCGCTTAACCACCCTCAATATGATAAATGTTGCTGCAGCCAACATTTAGTCGTTCAGTTAGTACTAAATTGTCTTATTTAACTTTTTATTCATGTTGCTCCTTTTCCGACTGCAGGTTAAATCTTCGAGCATGTAGCTAGACAAAGTTGTCGCGTTTCCCCATTGGTATTTTTTTCCGAAACGAGGTCTTTTGGTTAATTTATATGACGCGGGGTATTGTGACGTACCTACCACGTGATTGGGCTAGTCCAATCAGACTGCCGTACTGGTGCCATTCTCGTCTACCATTGGCTAACTCGTCATTACGTCACGGTACAAAGTCGTCGCACGTCGTTTAAGCCTACTGGCTGATTCAGCCAACGTTTAGTATTCTTTTAAACACTAAAATTGTTACTATTTTACACTAATAAATAGGCTGCTTCAGCTAAAGTTTAATTGACAGTAAGTTCCTTTCGGGAATAAAAGGGTTAGCCTAGCTTTAGTTTTATTTTATTTTGAAGGGTTTTTTTTTTCACTTCTTCATCCGTGATTTCGCGCCGTCCCAAAAGTAAAAAAAAAAAGGCTTAAACGGCAGTTAGGATTTTAGGTTGGTGAGCCAGTCATAGAGGGAGCCGTGCCGTAATTAGTATTCCGTGCTGGTTTAAATCGCTTCGATGGTGGCGCATCAAAAAACCGTCTTTTCAGCTTTGCTTCAAATTGGATTTCCGAGTCACGCCGGTGCCGGATCGGATTTGCATCTTAAATTTTAATATCGAAAGGTGTGTTTTCTTTTTTTTCCTATTTTTTTTTTTTTTTTTATCTTTTAGGTAGTTTTTCCTTTCGCATTTTTTTCCGTCCATTCTTCTTCCCGTTGCTTGGCGTTACGTACCTTCGTTTGTTCTTTGTCTGCCTTGTTTTTCGTATTTTTATTTATTTTTTTTCGATTTCGTTTTCTGGCTATAAACCAAGCCTTATTTTAAAGGGTGAAAGCTGCCGTTCCGGAAGCTCGTGCCTTTACTGCAACAAGTCTTAAATTTTTCATAAATGCATTTAATGTCGATCGGTGTTTGTCGATACTATCAGAATCGTCAACAAAAATACACGTCGGGACCGGTACTGCTTTCCATCTGATCTAACGCAAACGTGCAAATCGCTTGTAAAACTAAAAAATCTAACTGTCGTAATTTGCTAGCGCTCTATGAGAGGCCGATGAAGAACGACACAAATGATACCGTATTTGATGCTACCATCTGGCGGTGACATTTTAAACGTTGGTGTGTGCGCATGCTCATTTGTAATTCTGCCTAGTAATTCTGCAACTGGTAGGGGAAAGCTTTTCAGGACAGCATGCTTCTCGAAGGTTACGCAGACGTCAGGCAGCAGCCGGTGGTGTGTGCCATCAACAGCAGCACCACAGCAGCAACTGGTAGGAGGGAACGCATTGAGAAAGCTTTTCAGGACAGCTTCCTTCTCGGAGGTTATGCCGACATCAGGCAGCTGCTGGCGACGTGTGCCGTCAACAGCAGCACCATTAGCAGTGGTGGCTGGTAGGAGGGATAGCATTGGGAAAAGCTTTTCAGGACAGCATACTTCTCGAATGGGAATTTCGAGACTGCCTAGAGCCTCATTTATTTCTGCCAGCATGAACATAAACACGGAAGAATGTAATTTAGCGGAGGGGTTCTTTGGAGATTTGAGTCACATGATGCGCGGATTGAGTGAGCGAAGCGAACGAAAATCTCCGTTTGTTAGCCAGTGTGCGCAAAAATTTTAAGAAACTTAATTCGGTCAAACACGGATTTGAACCATGCCATACCAGTGTTGCTAACCGAGCATCCAACACCGGGTTTCAGCTAGGCCAAAGACAATCCGTAGTTTTTGGGCCCATAGTTTTCTGGGGAAAAAATAGTGTTGTGGCAATGAAAAGCTTTATGCGAAGTATTTCAAGTAAGTTTCATTACATTGAAACTTTTTAATGTCGTCTTGAAAAATTTATTAAACATTCTTTAAACCTTGTTAATTAAAACAAACCTACAAATTTGTCAGTGCCACTATTACGTTTCTCGCTAAGGAAATTCGCCTTCATACGGTGGGAGATTCAGCAGCTTCAAAGGGCATTTATTTTCTTTTGAGGAAAACTGAAAGTGAAACCGTACGTTCACACTGTAAAAAAAAAAGTGAACTGTTATCAAAATATTGAAAAAAAAATGTATCAAGTAAGCTGTAGCGCTATGAGTGACTACTGAAAACATGCTTTTTAGTGCTTTCCTGCGTATTTTTTTCTACATCTTGCTTTGTTCGTTAGAGCATTTTGGAAAGTAAAGGATGCGTAACTAATTTGGTGGTATGACCCCCCCCCCCCCCGGGGGGGGGGGGGCAATACCCCCTGGAAAATCGTCCGGACAGGGCCTGGCCAAGCGATTGAAAAACTCGTAAAATACCGCATATACTCTTGAAAACTTCCAGAAAAGAAAATCGTGTTTCTGTTTTCTGTGTCGGACATGAGCATGCTACTGATACAAAATAAAAGTAATAGTCAAAATCGAATCGCTACCCCGAAATAAAGTGTGTCGACTGCACCACAAGTGTTTGTCGTAGCTACAATAGACCTGTATAGATACGATTTCGGACTTCATTGTGTATTAATGGTTCATTTGAGGTCCTGTAGTTTTTAAAAGCGCGTACGAGCCCAACGCTGATAGAGGAAATAACAGCGCGCTTGAAAAGCTCCGACTATATATCATTTTAGCCAGCGAGATGGTATAAATGCACCATCGGTGTATCACTTTGAAAACTCGGCGCTCGCAGATCTTTGAGGCTCACTACTAGTAAACTAAAACGTGAAATATTGTATGAGGGCTGCATCTTGAAGCGTGGGTGGAAATCTCCCTCCCACGCAGCGACGAATGCATCATTTACGCAAGCCAGGTTGAGTCCGCGCATGTGTACGTGTGTCGACTAATTCGTCTTTGTGGTGCTTATATATATAACGCACAGCGAAGTTTTATCTTTTTTTTTTTGTTGGGGTCGCGGTCGAGGCAGGGGGGCATGAGCTCTAGAACGCAGTAAAAGGATTATGGAAGAATAGTTTGCGTTAGTAAGTCAGGCGGTTCTCCCGCCTTCCATAAATAAATTGGGGAAGATCACGTCCATTGGAAGCACGTTCTTCGTGCTTTTCCGAAACTGGGAAGGAGAGTTGGTGCGTTGGCGGGTGGCGGGGAGGGGAGGGGGTGGGGGGGGGGCGATTATTAAATAATGCCAAGCAGACAGACAGAGAGACAGACAGCGAAGACCAGACCAGGTGCATTTACAGGTGGTAGCGGGTTTTTGGCCTTAATATTAATGGCTCTCGAATTGCGCTGCCACACACGTTTTGGATTTGCCGTCCGGAAAGTTGACTGGTTAGCGGCTTTCAAAACCAGTTTTCCGTGTAACGTGAAAGTTTTGCATATATATCACGCCCACCCAACCTCACCTGCTTCTGTGTGAAATTCCGAGCCGGTTTAACTAACCTAACTACTGTAGCGTGTTCTAGGAATGTGTTAGGTCGGGTTGTATAAATGGGTGAAATTGATCGCATTTTTCTGGAAATCCCCTTTTTTCGTCTTGCGTTGCGTGCCTTTGAAAAGTGACCTATTGCGAAGAAATACCCTGTTGGCTGTTCTGATCGCTTAGATCGTGCGAGATGTCACGTCATAATCCCCTGATCTAGCATGATCTTAGACGATCGCCTGTACAAATGGCATTCAAATTACGATCCAGGCAGTAACCTAAACAACCGAACCAACCATGGTGAACGAGCTTGGTTCCTGAGGGTAACGGGGGGGGGGGGG
>JAHWFP010218492.1:8754-28317 GCA_023313725.1 Lithobius niger
TTTCTTTACTTTCGAAGTTCCTTCATCAACGCAAGAAAGGATTACCAACCAAATTCAGTTGCAATTTCGGATATTCGCTGCTTTTCAAGTTTCACTAAAGAAAGAACCAATTTCGCTGTTGGTAGCAAAGAGCAGACGACCGGACGCGATGGCGACGCATGCGCTTAATCCAAGTTTTTCCTCCTCTCTTATAGCGACTTAAGAGAGGTACCGTGTACGCGAAGGATGGGTGGAGTCGCGTTAACTCTAGGCCCGTGTATCCACTCCTCGCTTATGTCGACTTGAACTTAAAGCGATGTGAGTTCAATGCGCATTGACTTCAAGTCGCTTTAGCAAGTACCGTGTACCCCTAGCGTGAGATAGTAGCAGCGTTCCTCGCTGTGAGGAGCGCAGCTACTGCCTTAGTTGGCGTTGTATTACTATGCCGAGTCTTGCAAACGGTACGATGGTAACATGGGAGGAAGGCGATCTGCGTATAACTCAGGCACTGATTCAAGTAAGACAGGCGGAATGTGCCTTTAAGGTATTTCCCAGCAACGATCACGAAAAGTACACTTTTAAAAAATATATTACGTCAGACTGGGAGGTTAAATTAATTTTGAGGTAGATCAGAACTGGCTTATAGTTTTTTTTTCTTTTCTTTATCCAGCATTCAATTTTCAGACGGGTTGTAGCTGCGATGTGTCGGAGTGGCGCTAAGTATAGTATAAGGGCTCGTTTACGCAACGAGACCTTCTCGCTCGCCGAAAGCTATTTGCTAGGCAACCATTTATTTACGACTAATTTCCCGTTGATATTAAATGATTGCGTTAATAGACAACAAATTAAATGTATTATAAATAACAAGACGGACAAAGAACAAAGTGTAACAGTCATTTTAAACATTGCACGCTATTTCCACAATTTGCTATTCTCGCTGAAAAAAACAGCTTCTAGCTAGTGATCAAACGGCGGTAGAATAAATAGCTACCCGCAGCGAGAATTCAAAATCCAACATGGCGTCCATTTCAGAGTTATCGATTCGAAGACAAACCTTCGAATGCCGGTATTCAGGAATCTCTCCGTCGTCGTGTACTGCAGTAAAAATTGTTTTCTTGTTGTCATAAATCGACTCTGTCATGTAGCAAGTATCGTACGTCGTGTCACGAGCCACGAGGAGAAAATTTGCGACCGCGTTGTTGCCGTGGTTACTACGTATGGACAACTTGAAAGCCGCATTCTCCGACAAAGGCGAGAAGCAGCCAACAAATTTAGTATTGACCAAGTAAAAGCTAGGAAGCGAGAAAATTGTCCTTGCATAAACACGCCCTAAGGGCGCGTTTACGCAACGACTCGCTTTTGCATTCTCGCAGCTAGAAGCTAGAAATCATCTGAAATTCCAACATGGCGGCGGTTTTAGTCATGTCGACTCGCAATGAAAACACTGAATAATGCGAGTTCGGAAGTGACTGGGAAAATTTCGTCAGGAAGAATTCTTTATCTTATTGTCACAGATTATAAGACTTAAAGCATTTACTCAAACGAGGTCGGATTTAGCTAATCCAGATACCGTTGTTACCATGGCAACGACAACTTTTCCACTGAGATAAAATTCTAGCTGCGAGAATGCAAAGGCGAGTCGTTGCGTAAACCCGGCCTAAGGGCGAGTTTACGCAACCATTCGCTTTTGCATTCTTGCAGCTAGAAGCTAGAAATCCCCTCAAATTCCAACATGGCGACGGTTTTATGTCTGCCGCCTCGCAACGAAAACAGCAAATAACGTGATTTCAGAAGCGTTTGGGAAAATTGTTTCGCCATGAGGAATTCTTTATATTATTGGCACGGATTATACGACTGCAAGTATTTACTCAAGCGATGTCGGATTTAGCTAATCCATTTAGCGTTGTTACCATGGCAATGTCACCTTTGCCATCGCGATTGAGTTCTAGCTGCGAGAATGCAAAGGCGAGTCGTTGCGTAAACCAGCCTTAACGCATGGATTTGTGTTACGAGAAGCTAGCCACTGGGCTTGAATCTTCATCCGTTGTTCAATTTTTGTTAGTGAAAACTGTTTGAATAGATCACAAAATCAGTCCCTTAACTTCAAATAATGTTGCATGCAGGCGCGAGTAACACCGGTACTTCGTCAATTTCCATTGTCACTACAGGGCAGTGGAGAACGTTGTTTTCTCCAACAACAAAAATCGCTAGTTATAGGCTTAAGAAATCCAGTCTAATAGCATTGGCTTCAATAAGACGATCTTCCTTTCTCCCTCCAGTGCTCCTTGCAGCTAACCCAGTTACTGGCTCCACCATAGAGTTATACACACTACTCTGAATACTTACGCTAGGGCTGATAAGGCTTCTAAACTTGAATCAGCGCCTAATATGTGAACTCTATGTACGGAATCTCTAGCTGTACAGTAAGATCTGAATTTGTGCTTGAGCCTTGTCTTGGAAACAATCTCCACTACCTGAGTGTCACATTCCTTGAAACATTTTCTGGATAAACGAACATGTCGCTATTTACTTAAGAGCTATATATGCAGTCGATAAATTTTACAGCTTTTATGGCAAAAGGCTACACGGAAATCAATATTTTTGTTCATGTAAGCTGTTTTTCTGGGTGACTACTGGCATTAAGTTAGTGAATATTGCTAAGCTTTTACCAAATCTTCAATCGCTTATTTGGTTTGGGCTTTTAAAGTCTATGTTCGTCCGTTACTTCCGTACGCAAGCCCAGTTTGGTCGCCGTTCCTGCTTAAAGACATCGATTGTATCGAGGCGGTGCAACGACAATATACATGTGGTATACCCGGCCCCCGCTACGTTCCTCATGTCGACCGCTTGACACGGCTTGGCCTCCAGCCCTTGGAGGTACGCCGTCTCTGGACCGACCTAACTTTAACCTTTAAAATCGTCAGGGTTTTGTTGCCCACTGATGTCCCTCTCTTCGATTGTTCGGTAGCAACTCGTACTAGGGGTCTCTCCTTCAAGCTGTCTGGTGCAACCCCACATTCCGACATCAAAAAAAAACTTCTTCGCTCTTCGAGTGATCGAGCCATGGAACGCGCTAAGTGGGGAGACGGTGTCCGCCTCCTCTGTCTCAACCTTTCGACGATTAGTCACCAACCAACCCCTTACCAAAGTTCTCAAACGAACCTATTAACCACACCCCTACCGGGAACGGCGTTAGCGATCTTGTATCCTGCCTGTCTCCTTGTCCTTTGGGCTAAAATCTATTATTTGTATTTTTGTCAGTTGCCGCTATTTCGCAGTAGAAAGCGGGACTGTCGGTGCAGAAATTCACCGGTACGATTTGCTTGGCCAATTCCCGAACAGACCTCGAAGAAATGAAATGGGTCACTCGTGGCGGCCATTTTGTCTACCCTCTAAAATTGCTGTAGGTCGGGCCGGATAGTTTGCTGGCCAGCTTTTATCAACAGCACCAAAGAGTGAAATGTGTCAGTGTCGGTCCAAGATGCAGCATAACATCGTGCCCAGCAAGCAAACACATCGGAAAACTCTAAAAATAAGAAACGGCGGCATCGGCGGCGTCATTCTACCATGGTAAAGGTGACAATAGAGCAGCGCCAAGTGACGTCATATAGGCCACGAGATACCATCTGGAGGGTATAGCTACAAGGTGCACTAGATTAACATGCCAAGACAAAGCCAAGACAGTGCTTTGAGAGCGGATTTCGTAGACTTAAAAGAACGTTGTTTTCTCCAACAACAAAAATCGCGCGTTATAGGCTTAAGAAATCCAATCTAATAGCACTGGCTTCAGTAAGACTTCCTTCTTTTCGCCCTCCAGTGCCCCTTGCAGCTAACCCAGTTACAGGCTCCACCATAGAGTTATACACAATAATACAAGATTTCCAAGAAAGGAAGATCGTCTTATTGAAGCCAATGCTATTAGACTGGATTTCTTAAGCCTATAACTAGCGATTTTTGTTGTTGGAGAAAACAACGTTCTTTTAAGCCTAAGAAAGCCGCTCTCAAAGCACTGTCTTGACTAGAAGTGCCGTTTTTTCCGTTACATTTTAATCTAGTGCACCTTGTAGCTATTACCTCCAAATGGTGTCCCGTAGCCAATATGACGTCACATGACGCTGCTCTATACCAACTGGTGATCTGCTATTAGCCGCTCGTATTTACACGAGAGGAGAACAATTGACCTAGCCTTAGGGTTTACGTCACGTGTCCAGCTGTGCTGCATACAACCGGATTCACCAGGTTGGGCCAACGGGAGCCGTTCATGTACTCCTCTTGGCACCTATCCAATAGTCGGGTTTATGCGGATACTGGGCAAGTGCACTTACAGATTACGTAACTGCAAGGTGGACCTCGAAGTGTAGGCTTCGTGTGGCGGCTTGCTACCATGTAAACATCCGGTCACAAGAAGAGTGGCAGCATTCTTCTGTACTGATTGTGTCGCCCTGGATTGACAGAAAGTGGCAAAAAGACGAATCTATTTCTTCAGCAGCGCTTTCGGCGGCCATATTGTCCTAACCAGTCGCTTATGCTACTTTTTATTCAAGATCCGGCCGGTTACTGTTGTGGAGCCCTGGTTTTACCCAATGGGCATTGCCGACTTACGACCCTGACCCCAATTAACGTACATTTAGGTACCAAGTCACCCGACTATAAAAGTATTTATTGACAGGTATTTAACCTAAGCTACTAGGCAACTCCCTTAACAACGCAAGTTTAATGTCATCGTGATGGTGAGCATACGATGGTGAGCAAGCCTTAAGCGCTTCTTTCGTGACATTGGCGACCATTTTGTTCGTCGATGCATCCAACAAATACCTTCTAAAACAATTTACGCGTAGCGTCGCTTTTCGCTTAACCAGTCGCTGAGAAATTTCGACAAGCTTAAAGTTAGATTCCTTCTTGTTCCCCTATAACAGCCACGCTCAGTTTTCAGTTTTCGTTGATCTGTTTCACAAGATTTCGTGTAGTAGTACTGCAACGTCACTTCCCCTTGCTCCTTCACGTGACTCAGCGTTGCGCGTGTGATAAGAAACCATCAACGAAACGAGGGTCACATGACAGCATCAGCTAATTGCATCGTCGTAATCGACGCACGAAAGTAGATCGAACATCGAAACACGCCAAACGGTAAGTATGAGCAGGATGCCCGAAAAACATTTCCCAACATTCCACAGGAAAATCTCCTAGACGCCAAATTTTAAAATGGATTTTTTAACAGTAGGTAAACCCTTGTGATTACACTTGATGAACTATCGAGAACTATTGATAGGAAACTTGTTTGGAAGGTATGCCCCTTTAAGACAGTACTCTTTTTTTCATTCGTGGGAGAGTATTCAGGGATCGAATACTTATCATTTTCGAGAGTATGCTGAGAGATCATGTCCTTATCTTATCCCGATGTGCGTGAAGGAAATTGGGACCAGGTCTCCTAATTAGGTCCTTGTTTTCTTTTTCTTTTTTCATTTCGGCGAGGTATCAGTGACATTTTTACGCAACTTTCGAGATAAATTATGACGACACAATTCTACGAACGTTTACGACATTTTCTTTACGATACACCGCAGAATTATGTTCTTCGTTCGCGCTGCGGTTATCGCAAGCCCCCCACCCCGGGTCTGCTGTACTGCTTTTCTTTCAAACAAAATTTTAATTATAAATTCGACTATATAGATAAACAAGTCGTTATATTTCGCTTTCCATTTTTCAGCATAAAAGTGGTGTAATGACGCCACCTTTGTGAAGAGATTTGTCGATCGGATCAATAAAATCACCCCCCCCCCCCCCCCCCCCCCCCCTCCCCGCTCGCACCCCTCTCCCCTTCAAAAATACGAGCATTAAATTCGTCGTTGAACACAAGGCCAAAAGTACATCGGAATCGAATAAAACTTGGGTCATTAATGGGAGGACAATCTTCCCAAATGGTTATTGGCGGCCATTAAAATTCTTATCTAAATACAGCCCTTTCGGCAGTCCAGCAGTCGTTTGTGATGTCACCGCCAGAGGTCGTAACTGCAGCAATCCAAATGGCGCCGATTTACGTTGCTCTTTTTTTTTTTTTATGCGTCTACGCAGCTAGTAAAAGGTCAGCAGAACCTTTGCCTTTTAAAGGTTGGCTCGAAGGCGAAGGCTATAAAAATCACAGACATCTGGTTCTGTTATAAGGCTCCGACGTCACTGGAGCTGCCGTTTTTAAGAATGATGGTACAATTTAGAGTTTTGACTGCATCGTTTATTCTTACGCTTGCGTTATCGTAACAGATTTAAGCACACTGTGTTAGCCGACTGAGTGTTTATTTGATTTATGTTGGGGCTTGTGTCAAATCATAGATTGGAAAAAAAAAACATTAACTCTTTTGTCACGATTCTTCCTACACTTGTGCGGCGTAGAATTCGCACAACCCACGAGCGGCCAGCTTGTCAAATCCAAATTAAACGAATGTAGATCGGTGGTTGGCTTGATTGACTCGTTAAGGCAGTTACCCTAAGATTGGAAGTCGACGCCAATAATTTTTGGGTGATGCGCGGTGCGAAGTAGAAGAACTGAGCTTCTCCTCCTCTGCTGGCGTTCAACAGGATGTGGCCACATGCAATCAGGCATATATTTGGATGATTAGGCCTATATTTATATGATTAGGCCTAGATATACGTTATTATGCCTACATTTGTGGGATTAGGCTTGTAGTTGTGTGATTAGGCCTATGTGATTATGCCTACATTTGTGGAATTAGGCCTATATTTGCGTGATTAGGCCTATTTGTATGAATAAATCTATATTTGCGTGATTAGGCCTATATTTGTGTGATTAGGCCTATATTTGTGTGATTAGGCAATAATATTCAGTAATATTGATCGAGAAAGCAAAGGGAGCGAGGTCAAATATTCGACTGAAATTGGATTTTATGATTGTCTGCATGTCTCGCAATGAAATGAAATACTCGAAATGGAACAATACTGCGTCGGGCTTTTGGTTGTACTTGAATGGTCACCGTTTTAATCTTTAGACCGGTGGATCTACAGTGAACTTTTTATTTTTTTTAATGTTTCGTTTTCCTTTGTAGTTTATCTTTAGCAGGCTAGTGCAAAGCAGCAGCAACAGTCTCATCTTTCATCCTCTTCCCCCTAATGGAAATAAAAGAGATGAGACGATAGCGAGAGAGAGAAGTGCCCCCGTCTAGCGAGCCAGCCCTCTTTTCCAGCAACCCCCTCTTTTCCCACTCCCTTCCCCCAAACCAGGTTCTCTTCTTTGGCGACCAATACCTTCCATTCAAAGCACGAGGGGCTGGTAATGCATTCTTCGTGTAATATTGCCCGGCGATCGACAGAGGAGACGAACGCAGTCAAATCGTCCAATGCCACCTCCGCCCAGTTCTCTTTTCCGGCAACTTGGTTCCACAATCCTGCAATAAATATGTTTGTTATTTCCCCCTAGCAGGTGTTCTGCTGCAGGAAATGCTTTTACTTTTTAATTATCTGAGGTTTTTGCACTCCCTGGATCTTCGCTCTGGAATATCGTCAATTAAAGTTTCATGCTCAAAACCTAACATCGTAAATATCGTGTGAGGGACCCTCTTATATCGATTGTTCAAGGGACAATTTTATAGGGGAGTCCAGGGGGAGGGGTGTAGCATCCCTATAACATTGTTCAGCAACGGATGGCTCGGCAAATTATTTGTCAAAAAACTAATTGGTCATAACCCTTAGCAAACAGATAGTTAAAGTTATGTTTGCCAATAACTAGTTTAAAACGAAATTGTGTTGGCTTTGTGGTTATACATGGTGTCAAATGTATCAACCCAGCAGAGTTTACAGCCGCATGATTTGGTTTAGCCACCAATCAATCGTTGATCGTTGGTCACCACGAAGGGGGCCACATATTAAGATCATGAAGCGGTGCCCCCGACCCAGCCCCCCCCCCCCCCCTTAAATAAATGTTCTACTTCCGGTTCCTTTAGGAATAGGGCATTGGTTCTAATTTGAGATATGTGCGGGCAGTTAATTCAGGGTGAATGCAGAAAACAGCATGTAAATCGGTCAACAATAGTATGAGCTATGACCAAAACACGGTAGTGCAAGTGTTGGCTTCAGTGCATAAAATAATACCCTGAGCCGTTGTGAGAATTGGTTGAATGCATGTCATAATTACAGCAAGGAATCGCAATCGTAACGATGGCGATGACGTGTGCGTCTAGGACATGTTTGTGCACATGTTTGTTGCACATGTAGCCGCTGGCATTCGACCTAAAGGAACCGGAAGTGGAATATTTATTTAAGTGGGGGCAAGGTGGGGAGCAACCATGCTTGATCTCAATACCTATTCCCCTGAGTGTCCAAGAAAGGACTTCTTTTTTGCTCACTGATTTCAGGAAGGAAGGCACCAGTCACTATTGACGAAGACAGTACGTTGCTATGGCAGACAGCAGAATTGTTGAAATAATTGTTCGAACCTCGATAGACGCTTCAAGTCGAACACCAGTTTGTTACATGTGCTACCCACACCTGCACAAACATGTGTTAGCCGAACCCTTATCGATTTCTTTTCTTTTTGTTTTGGCTACTATACTTTATTATGCAATCAACCATTTCACATAACTACGCAGGGTGTTATTTTATGCACTTAAGCCAACATTTTGCACTAAAGCCAACATTTGCACTAACGTGTTTTGGTCATAGCTCATGCTATTGTTGACCGCTTTACATGCTGTTTTCTGCATTCACCATGAATTGAATGCCCGCACATATCTCAAACTGGGACCAATGCCCTATTCCTAAAGGAACCGGAAGTAGAAAATTTGTTTAAGGGGGGCAGGGTCGTGGGCACACCTTCATGATCTTAATAGGTGGCCCCCTCCGTGGTGCCTAACGAACGATGGTTGTTTGGTTGCTAAATTAAATCATGCGGTTGTAAACTGTACTGGGTTGATACTTTTGAATCACCCTGTATTAATATAAAACAATCAACAAATATTATCACCCGAATGCGCACTGCATGCACACATGACTGAAGTCACGTTTCCTTCTTTCTGATTCTTCCATTAAGCCAATTTTGCTGTTTAGGGCGAACAATAACAAGAATGCCAACAATAACAATTGTGGGGAAAAAAATATGCAGATTTTTTAAATTATTTTTGGCATTCTTCTATTTCTGTATTCATTATATTTCTGAATTTCTCGAAAGAGGATTACAAGGAAAACCTGTCACCCACCAAAAAAGTTCCGGCACTGTAACGAAAGAACGAAAAATCTTAACGAGTTCACTCCCATCACGGACAATCAGCGGAGGAACCACGCATACCTCGAGCATAAACACTAGCCAAAATTTTTACCTGAAAGTCATTAAAAAAAAATTTTCTTATTGCCGTGTGTTGCAACACAAAGTAAGGCTCGTTACGTATCTTCACATTTCTCATTTGCAACAGACTTTCTTTTCTTTCAGACGCCCGTGATTTTACAACTCGAAACTATAAAATTGCAGTATCTTCAGATTTACGGAACGCAAGCTCTCGCCCCCCTTAGGGTGCTATTTGAAAACTCTGGAGCGTAAATTACGCCTTTGCGCCTCCGCGCCCTTATTTCGAGCCCTGAGGATGAAATTTACAATACGGAGAAAGCTTTGAAACGAGTTTTGTACGTTGAACAAAAGTTTAAAATTGGTTGGCTACTTACAATAAACTGCAGATGTGAAGCTGGTTTGCAGTGAACTCGGATACTGTAGTTGTGTTTTTGAATTATCCAGATGAGTATTGGTACTTTACACCAATACTTTTATGGTGATATCTGTAAAAATAAAATCATTATTATTTTATGTTATTCATTGCAAAAATAGTTGCGACAAGATTATTCTTACACAGAAGATTTGAAAATGTAAACAAAATAGTAGGTTAAAGAAATAACGAAACACTTTGCAACCATCTTATCGATCTGTGTTGATATGTAATATGACGATATTTACTAAATTCAAAAGGTAGTGCATAAAAATGTAATGGAGTAATAAAGTGCAAGACCGACGTTCAGGTAAAAACAAGGAAATAATATTTCGACATGATATATCGCAAGGATTTATATTCCATTTTGTCACTACCTCACTATCTCACTCTCATACATATAAGATAGATTCAACTCATAACTAACACCGATAGGTAGCTAGGAACCAACGTCCATGGAAGCCCCATCCATGACGCAGGTTCTGTCCTGTCGGTGGATAGCAGTCGCTAACGCAGAGGTGAATGGCAGCCTGGAATAACCCGTCGCTGTTGGGCTAATAGATGTAAAATAAACTTAAGTCCTGACCAGAATCTCAAACGTTGCCATTAGGGTTGGTCTTGGTCGATCGTGTTTTCTGTCCGCATACTCTTATTTCGATGAAGCCATTGTTATGGACTTACATTTCACTGAGATGACATGACGGGACTCGAACCGACAAACTCCAGATGACAACTCATACGCTCATCCCATCTAAACATCTCTTTGATGCCGTATTAGAGAGTTCCCTAACCCATTATTAAGGTAGTGTACATAGTCGTAGCCAGGGATAGTTAAGTATATAGTGCCGCTTTTCTGAAACCGGGGGGGGGGGGGGGGGAGGAGGAGGTAAAGTAATTCCTGCTTCCATCAACGAAATTATAAGGCATTACGTGTCAGTGGTTCATGGGAGGCGAGACTTGAAATCCAAAATGGCGGCAACGTTAACATCATTTAACCATGGTAAAAGTGACAGTAACTTCGGAAATTGACGAAATACTCGTACGTGGGTAACATTCAAAGTTGAAGAACTAATTCTGTGTTCGATTCAAATTGTATTCAGTTCGATACAAGAACTATCTTCCATGGAAGAAGATTCAGCCAAGTATGTAAAACCATACGTTATACTTAGCTCCACTCATAACTACAACCCGTTTTAAAATTAAATGCTGGATTTAAAAAAAAATCTTAACCTGCCTGTTCTGATCTACAGCTTAAAATTAATTTGCCTTGTTATTCTGACCCATCAGTATTTTAAGCGATGAATTATGTATTCTTATCGTGATCATTTTGTTTTACTGACGCTAATTATAAGTTTCGGTCTTCATTATGACGCTTAGTAAGGTAAGCTCGGGCAGTTGGGTCGTCTAGACGCCTCGCCGTTGGGTTCATTGACGACGACGACACGCTCTGGCGGTAATTGCTGAAAGCATGTACTAATTTCACCTAATCACTATTGGCAGCAGTGTCAGACTAGGATGCCCCGGAATCAGGGTGTCCCCAGGGAGGCCCCCGTTTACAGGAAGCCCTTGTTTCAAACAAATAAACAAATTATAAACATTTGGAATGAATTCGTATGAAAAGTGCATGTCCAAGTTGAAGCCTAACGTTTCAAATTCATGCTTATTTCTTTAATTGTATCTATAAGTTGCAAGAAAATGTTTCAAATTGAGGCAGGTTTCTCGAAAATATGCTAGCTTGCGGCACGTTCGATCCCCCTCCCCTCCAACCACCAGCAGGGAGTTCCGAGACCCCTACAGTGTATTCCAAACCCCTCTCAATCCGACCCTGATTGACAGAGAAAGAGTCGTGTTACCGACGTACTCTACTGCTCTGGACTCGCAGCCATAAAACAGGAAGTGTCTGTTTACTGGTGTTTAGGCCACGTTAAACCTTACTACACAAATATTACATTTATACTTGTTTTTTTTTGTGTGTGTTTGTTTTTGTTATTACAGTTACGAGTATTAACGTTCGATTTACGAACATGCTACCCCCTCAGTCTGCCACCGTGGTATTCTATGTAGGCCTAGTCAAAAGTCCAAAACCCTCATATCGTTCTGCAATCTCCCTATTCCTTTCCCGAAATTACGTCACGAACTTGAATTTACTGCTTCGTCGAAAAGTCCTTGTAATGTCGAAAACTCGTTCCGGGTTTACAGCACGTTTTCTTGCAATAAATATCTCCTACATGTATCAGCTTCCTGGTATTACCATTATGCAGGCTTACAAAAAGTATTACACGAACCGCAATAACCAGGAAAATAATTGGTGCTTTCGCGTTGTCCAATAGCGCGATAGCATTCGATCTTACGGCATAAACGAACGCAATTATGTGCCGTCATAAAAATTAATTATCACCCGAATTACCTGTCACAAAAAGGCAACCACCGAGGCCGAGGCGGCCATTTTTAAAGCAAATGTACTCTTTACTCGTCCTCTAGGCTCGACCGATGACTTTTATTCCCGTGTAAACCCACTGCTCCATGAAGTCCTTTATGATTGCTCGTATATTTCGTTACCTCTCCCCTCCAAACATTTACCCCTCCCCTCTCCAGAAAACGTGCCTCTCCACTTCCTTAGGAGCACCCAACCCAACTTTCCTCAAGCTGTAGCCTACCCCCAAAAACCTCTTGAAAACTCTCAAGTTTATTGCAGCAAAAACTCTTTAAGATTTACGACCATTTTCACAATGAAGCGGGCAAGTGCCACCATTGAAGTTTGGGTCCCGTTTCTCATCCGCTGGTTTAGAAGTGTTAAATTTTAATGGCACTTTTCCCCCCGTTGCAGGCTTTGCTCTCTTAAGTTCCTGAATGGACCTTGCGATGGACTTGGGTAAGAGTAGGGTGCGCGCTTGTCGCATGCGGTTCGACTGCGCTTTTTTCTCCCTTCATGTAGAGGGCGCCTGTGTCTCAATTTAAATAAGTCGAGCGGGCGGCATCGGCCTCGTGTCCTCGTACGCCGTGAATACATTAATGTATAATAGTCAAGTTTAATAATGCACGACTTAAAAACCTTGTAAGACAGCGCCAGGAAAAAAAAATGGTGGAATAAAGAACAAAGCGAACGACAATAATAGTGTGTACTCAGGTTCTGCGAACGACAGGTTCTTTGGACAACAAATAAGCCCTGCAGTTGAATTGCAATAATAATGAACATCAACTAAAGACACGGGAAAGTATCATACATAAACTACAAACTAAAAACAGGAGTGCCGAAGCCACTCGGGTTTTACATCATGGGCCTTCATGGGGTTTTTCGTTTCATACCGACATTTTAGGAGCTTGAACTACGGCAATATGTAATTATCTTAAAGGGGGATTGCCACCAAATGACAAGCTGCAACATCTATAGCCATTTTGCGCTAT
Organism: Lithobius niger; assembly: GCA_023313725.1. Classification (NCBI taxonomy): domain Eukaryota; kingdom Metazoa; phylum Arthropoda; class Chilopoda; order Lithobiomorpha; family Lithobiidae; genus Lithobius; species Lithobius niger. The sequence continues at coordinate 21,840 of JAHWFP010218492.1, forward strand.
CTTTCAACTGGCGAAGGAACACACAAATAAATTTCTTTTTACACAACAAACAAGCCACGTGCCTCCTTGATTATTGAGTGTACCAGAAAGCAAGCGGTAAAGTTAAGCCTAATAACTTCACGAGCGCTTTTTCCTATACCTTCAGACTTTCAGGCTTTGCCCATTTTCGTGATAAATGATTAGATTCCCACTAGATGGCACTGTGTTGAGAGTAGATAACTTTCGTTTTGTGGGAGGACTCATAAGACGTCACCTTTTAGTCTTACCAAAGTCAACTTCCGTCAAATTTAGTGGTTTAACTACTTTTAAATGGATGCCTCTCTTCTAATCATAGTAGGGATTTGTTACTTTGTCAGATTATGCTAAAATGATCCACATAAATGGTTTTTAAAATTTTTTTGAGGTTCGTTGAAATCTGAGGTCGTAGCCTCGGTGGGTAAAGACACCCCACTGTTTACTTACCTAAGTGGGGCTTTGCCCACACAGAAAATTTAATAAATAATAAATTTTAATAATTTTAGTAAACAAAATTGGTCGAGGTGATCAGTGTTGCCTTTGGAATTTTTGTCCAAGTGTCAGTATTTGGTTGCATTGAAATTTAAGGGGGGGTATGGGCAAAGTTGCCCTAAGCCAGTGCGACTTTGCCCACCCCATTTATTGCGTAAAAAAAAAAACCAATGGCCATCATCACTGATGTGGGCAATGTTGTCCTTTGAATCTTTTCCAAGTGTCAGTATTTGATTTGCAGTGAAATTTAGGGGGGTGGGCAAAGTTGCCCTAAAGTCACTGTGACTTTGCCCACCCCCTTTTTTGCGTAAAAAAACAAATAAATAAAACTCATAAAATAAAAAGAGTACTATAGTATGATAGTCCTAGACAAGACTCGAACATCACATGTTAAAAATTGGCTGCAGACCGATTTGCCTGCAAGTTACCACCATTTGAAGTTCAAATGTGGGCAAAGCCACCCCCTCTGACGGTATATCGACCATTTTGAAACGCAGATTTTGAGCCGCTAGACGGGCGCCATCCCGTGACAGTAATATCGTTGACCTTGACCGCTTGCTTGCTGGTTCTCTTGGACGCACCAACTTTTTCACAACAAACAAGGAGGCATTCAATAATTAAGGAAAAATAATTATTTCCGAGTGAATTTCGGTCGAATGGCGCCCTGGTCACGGTTGTGACCTTAATAACGGGTTCAGTGAGTTATTTTTATGCCAGTGGAGGATGTAGCCATAGCGATTAAGGCGCTATGCAAGTGATCTGGGGCCGAACTGGGTAGCCGGTTCGAATCCGGGTGATGCCACTTCGACGAAACGTAACTGCATAAAGGTGGCTTACTGAACTACGTTATTTCTAGTGTATGATTTTCGCTATTGGCTAATTTCTAATTTTCCTTAACAATAATAAGGAGGCACGTGGCTAGTTTGTTGTGCAAAAAGACATTTCTTTGCGCATTCCTCCGCTAGTTGAAATCAAGTGCTTATATAGAACAAAATGATGGTAGACGGCGCTAGATGCTGCAACCTGTCATTCAGGGAATCGGCACCTTTAAACGTCATTCCAAGAAAAGAGAGTTCGGCCATTTCAGATTTACATTACTGGTTTATTAACATTCAGAAAGTCATTACCCTGAGTATAGCCCGCTGACTACCGTGGTAGAAAGTAAAGCAGCCATGTTCCTATCGAGCTATCTGGGTGTTACCTGGAACATGGCCACTAAACTAACTCGCCCGCTCTACATCGACATTAGGGAGGTAGACAAAATGGCTGCCTCGTCTGGTTCATTTCGTCGAGGTCTGTTCTTCGAGGTGGCGATTTTTTACGGTGTGACGCGACATCTATTGGCGGCTAGTGGCGGTTTTCGAAATAATAATTTAAATTTGTAAGTAGATTTTGGTGGCACACTTTTTATTATTTATAAGATTATTTTTAAATGGTGTTTAAAAATATCACTCAGCCACAGTTAAGCTATTTCACTGCCTTTGCAAAAAAAAGCAGCACGTTCGTTGGCAGTTTGTACGGAGGGTGTCGCCCTCGGTTGACAAAATGCGGCAACTCAATCGCATGAGGGGGACTTTCGGCGGCCATATTGCCAACCCAGTCTCGTAATGCTATTTTTCATTCAAGATCCGGCCAGTACTGTAGATAGCCCTACCTGGGATTATCACACGATTTCACCAGCTACCATATAATTATGGTAACGGACAAGAGGATTCATGATATGAGGTGATCCAGCTGTGGTACTTTCGCTTTGAAGCTGTGGTTAACGCCATTGAACATGGTGAGCAAATTCCGTCGCAGTTACTAAAAAATGTTGGAGAACTTCCGACAAGTACAGTAAAACACGTACGGATACTGTTAAACTGTGATACTGTTTGAAAAAAAATTATCCTACCACAGGCAAAAGTTGAACTAAGTTTCCAATAGAGGTTCGATTTTGTAAATTGATGTTTGCATCGGTTTTAAGACGACAGCGTTTACACATTTGTGCCAACCTTCCTTTAACATTTGCGTTGTCTTACGAATCTCATTCAGGCGAGAGCAGGGACGAGAACAGGAAGTTAGGTGGCTCCCATGGGCGCTACCATGTTTCTCATGTTTTTAAAATTGTTCTTTTAATGTGAAAATTCCTATTTTATTATTTTTAGGGCATTACCATAATTTTGTAAATAAAATAAATAAATAAATGGATTGTGGGATTGGCCTCTCGCGAATCTCATTCAGACGAGAACAGGAAGTTAGCTGGCCCCATGTTGGCGTTGCAAGGCGCTAGCCAAACGCCAGAACGAGTGCAGAGAGCGAAAGTTTCGAATGCATTGTTTTTTGTACAGTTGCGACTCCCTGATTTTACTCCTCTCAACCCTCTGCAACAATGGTTGTCAACGCATTCTAGCTAACAATGCATGATGGGATGGGTGGGTGCAGAGATCAAGAGCATGACGGGACTGTACCCAACCGTCTCGCCACGCACTTGCTCTCAGCACTCAACCGTCCCGTCATGCATCTGCCCAACAATGCACTCTCGTTTCGTTTGTTTGCCTAAAGATCAAGTTCGAAATCGGGCAAAATTAAAAAGAATAATGAACAGCACTAGCACTGCTGGTTCATGCTTATCACGTGGTAACAAAAAGTAGAAAGTTAAAAAGCACTTTAGTTATTAAAAACACTTACAGAGTAGCCATCAAGTGCTGGTGAAACAACGAAATCACGACGTTTCGGTTCCAAGGTTGGAACCGTTTTCAGGTGAAGGGTTTAAAACATGTCAAACAACTAAACCACTTCGCAAGAAGTTATACACTGATAATGTGCGCCTTGTTAGTAAAAGTAGCCGCGCTCTTCAAGAACAACTTCAGCCTCCCCCCCCCCCCCCTCTCCTCCCAATACCAGTACTACAATATTCCTACCAGATTTACAAAAGACACCATTTATAGCATACCTTGTGTCCATTCTGGATGCACAGCCACCTATGTAGGCCATAGTAAATAGGAAATATGTAAACGACTTAGTTCCCACAAATCAAACTTTTAAATTAATGAAACAATAAAACTCACTGGTTCAAAACTTTCAAAAAACAGGGCATGAACCCAAAATTTCGCAAACAAAAATTTTATTTCAAATTCCTCACACCAAAACACGCGAAAACTTGGAAACACTTTGTACTCATTTAACCAAATCACCTGTTCATAATCACTTAATACCTACAGCCAATCACCTACAAGACTACATTTATGCAATGACGCTGGCATCAACACATTTCCACCAATCAAAATCCAGGGACCCACTATTTAAAGCATAGCCAACCGAACACTCTCTCATTCGACCAGCAGACTTGGGTGAGTTAGGTGTGACTGTTGGCACGTTCTTTTGAATTGTGCTGACTTTTATTTTATTTGGTTTTAGTTTTTAGCATGGAACCTTGCATCCTTATGACTTGTAAGTTTTATTTCCATGGCCCTGCTCTGCTGTTATTTTATTAATTTTTATTTTTATTTTTAAGTTGTTTGACATGTTTTAAACCCTTCACCTGAAAACGTTCCGACCTTGGAACCAAAACGTCGTGATTTCGTTGTTTCACCAGCACTTAATGGCTACTCTGTATGTGTTTTTATCACGTGGTAACGCATTGTGGGTGGATATTACCCGCTTTCCTTTGAAGTTTGAAGTTTCAATAAGCCTATGTGTTAGCCTACTACACTATTCGCTCAGTATACTATACCTTATTTACCTAACAACAACACCACCATCCACAATGACGACAATTCCACCACAACAACCCGTCACACTACGTCAGCACAAAGCCGGATTAACCTGGACCGCACACCAAGGAAGGGACTGCGAGACCACCTCACCTGCTGAAACGTTGCGTAGCCTTGCAGAAACCTAAGGCCCGGCAAATAGTTTGTTCTGCATTATTTTTGCATGAAACCGATTGTATGACGCCCCGTTTCCTTCCACTATACGACTGCAAAAACATTGGATGTCACACTTGTAGACGCTACTGTTAAAATCTGGGGTGGGACAAGGGAAATTTTGATAAGGGAAATTAGGGTCTTTATTTTTAACACATTTTTAACTTATTTTAACTTGTTAGCCCATTTAAACAACAGGCTACTTGGTGGCCAGGATATGTGAAACTTAGCTTGCAACCTGAAGACGATAAAAGGCTTTTTTTCGAAACGTTTTGAATTGTTTGTAGCACTCTTGGTTTTTTTTATATTTTTAATCCGTGACGTGTGCATCAATTTTTCTATTGTATATTCACCAGCAGGAGAAATCGGCGTATTCAGACGTATTTTAGACGTAATTCAGATGTAATCGACGTATTTTAACATTCACACTTTATAACTTATTAGGCAAATATCTTATAATTTTTCTTCGGCGATCCATTAGCATAAATCATTTTAATTTTAGCGCATTAGTGTTTTTAGTCTTCTGTGCAGCCGTACTGGTTGAGTAGACTATTGCAACGACTTTGTCCGTCCGGCCGTCCGTCGCATTTTTCAACTTCATATCGGTACCAGATAAAAACGACGCCGTATTCACCGACAGATTCAGTGGCCAAATGTTAGTTAAAAATACGTCAAAGTAACCATCAATGCTTCCTTATAGCTAATTAACATGCTTTCTATCGTCACTAAATCATGCGCAATGGCTGTTTGCCGTGACGTCACCATGAGTTAGCCAATGACGAACGAGAACAACGGCTGTTTGGCCGTCTGATTGGACTAGCCCAGGCACGTGATATGTACGTCACAGCAAACAGCCATGGCGTGTGGTATAAATGAAATGATAACATTTGATAGTTGAATGTAAACCCTATAACACGCAACCATAAAAATAAAAGTGCTTCATTAACAACACAGATTTAAAATAGTCTCGTCGCCATCCTGCATGGATGAATATGGCTCCTACTCTCGAATCAAATTCTCCGTTATCTGCTACTTACGAAATTAAAACGGCAGGTAAAGAATTAGGCTTAAAAACTGAAAATTAGGCCTAAAATCACATTACCACGGCAACGTCGAGCTGCTACGAGTCACTGCTGGCTTCACCAACAACGCAATATTATGACATCTCGCCATTGCGTCTCTCCCGTCGCTTTGGTCGCTACCACTGATCTATATACATGACGTTCGGCGAACACTGTAACTGTGTATCGAGAAGCGCACCGGTTGCTTGCTACTTACGAAATTAAATCGGCAGGTAAAAAATGGACCTAAAAGCTGCCAATTACGCCTAAATTCTAAAATAGGCCTAAACGCTAACACATTTTTAACCGGCAATTGTGATGGTTGTGATTTAGATTATATAATAGAGATCGCTGTTGCAGTGCGTGATAGACGTGTGCGCCTAAAATTATACGGAAAGTGTACAGAAGACCAGTTGCGAGTAGGTAGTCGCTGCAGCCGCTTGTACAATTTCGGGCTTATGGCAATTATTAGCAAACAATTCAAATTTATTACGTGCAGACACACAGAGTCCTCTCTCGGCCGATTTTAGCTGCCAGAGCAGCCGCGCTGAAGATGAGTTCTCTGAAGACGAGTTCTCGTTGTGGAGAAATAATTTTATGAACTGATAACCAGAGCGATTTCTTCTGGCAACTAGACAGAGTTCTATGGCAAGCCGAAGTGGACAAAATCGCGTGCATCGACCGCGCGAGTTAACTGTCAATTAACTAACGCGTGTGCGGTTGAATGGCGCGATTTTGTCCATTCCGGCTTGCCATAAAGTTCTGCTTTCTCGCAGCCACGAAGACCAAATCAAGTAGGCCAGTAACCGTTGTTCGTACAAATCTGTAATGTGGCCAGGGCCATAATGGCGGAAGGGGGGGGGGGGGGGGGGGTGAAAAGGGGGAAAGCTGCCCCTAACCTCCCCAGGCGAGGTGCCTTGCCTCGATTCACTGAGGAAAAAAGTAGTAAAGCCACCACGCTTGTGGGGTCCTCAGGACTGAGACTACATACAGTTTTTGCTG